>JAUCMX010000014.1:19433749-19616249 GCA_033459395.1 Hemibagrus guttatus | reverse complement strand
AAGAAGAAGGAAGGAAGTGGTGAACGAAAGGTGTGAAGAACGAGAATAAGGGAAGGAATGAAAGGGAAAAGGGAAGGAAAGAAATGGGAGTGAGGACAGGAAAGAATGAGAAGAAGTAAGGGAGGAAGAAAAGAATGGAAAAACTGAAGGGTGTAAGGAAGGAAAGAAAGGGAAGAAGGAAGGGTGTAGGGAAGGAAAGAGAAGAAAGAAGGAATGGGGGAAGGAATGGAGGATGGAAGGAGAGAAAGAAAATAAATGGTGTAAGGTATGAAAGAATAGGGAGAAGGAAGGGAGTGGTAAAAGGAAAGGGAAGAAGAAAGGAGGTAAAGAAGGAAAGAAGGGGAAAAGGGAACAGAGAAGGCGAGGAAGGGTGGGAGTAAAGAAAGCAAAGAGAGCGAAAGAAAAATAGAAAGTAAGGGAGGACAAGCACGAGGAAGGTGAAGAGAAGAGATGAAAAAGGGAGGAGGGCAGGAGGACCATCGAAAGACTGAAGAAACTACAGTACAGAGTGCAGTGGTGTGGAGGAGTCCAGTTTATTTTCTTCACTTTTTCTTTTCTTCCACTGTGAATCCCTGCAGCTCTGAGATATATATATACACATTGTGCGTGCATGTGTGTGTGTATGTGTGTGTGTGTGTGTGTGTGTGTGTGTGTGTATGTGTGTGTGTGTGTACAAGCGTGTGTACAAGTGTGTGTTTGTGGCTCAGTAACAGTGCTGTAGTCTCTCGTGGGAGAAGGCAGAGTTGGAGTTTAAGTTGATGGCTTTGGCAACCCACTCTGCAGACTCATTAGTACAGACCGCAGTCTCAGTGGGATAAGACGTGTTGATCTTCCTTCATAGGCTCTCAGCAAGTGTTTGTATATGGAGCAGAAAATTATTTTTCTCTCTGTCTCTCTCTGTCTCTCTCTCTCTCTCTCTCTCTCTCTCTGTCAGCCTGCCGTCCTCACTTATCTTGCTCTCTTCTTTTGTCTGCATCCAGCTGATCCCATATCACAGATTTCTCTCTCTCTCTCTCTCTCGCTCTCTCTCTCTCTCGCTCTCTCTCTCTCTCAGGTCCATGGCTATTGAGGAACAGCAGTATAAACAGTGGTGAGCTGGAGGTGGGACGGCGAGTGAGTCAGGAGGTTCCTCCTGGTGTCTTCTGGAGGTCTTTGCTCCACTTGCGCCAGGCTCACTTCCTAAAGTTTAACATCTCCCTGGGGAAGGATGCTCTGTTCGGGGTTTACATGCGAAAAGGCCTGCCTCCATCTCACGCCCAGGTTTGCAGAACAACCTTACACACACACACGCACACACATACATACATACATACTTACACACACACACACACACACACACACACACACACAACACGCACACACTACACAACTTCCTGCTGTTGTCTTTATTTCTTTCTTTCTCTTTATCACCTTCTTTTCTTTTTTGTTTTATCTTCATTCCTTCCCTTTTCTTTTGTTTTGTTTTCTTTTCCTTTCCTTGCTTTTCCTTATTTTTTCTCTTTCTTTCTTTCTTTCTTTCTTTCTTTCTTTCTTTCTTTCCTATATTTTTTCCCTCCCTCCGTCCTTCCTTCCTTCCCTTTTCTTTTCTTTTCTTTTCTTTTCTTTTCTTTTACTTCTATATTCCTTCCTTCCATCCATCTTTTTCTTTCTTTCTTTCTTTCTTTCTTTCTTTCTTTCTTTCTTTCTTTCTTCTTCTTTCTTTCTTTCTTTCTTTCTTTCTTTCTTTCCTTTGATGTGGTGATCACACACACTCGCACACACACACACACACACACACACACACACACACACACACACACATACACACACACACACTACAAAGTTGTGATTAGGTTGAAAATGCTGGACCACTTTTACAGGTACTTCAGGTTTATTAAATTTTAGTTCAAGTCCACTCAAACCTCTCTCTCTCTCTCTCTCTCTCTCTCTCTCTCTCTCTCTCTCTCTCTCTCCCTCCCTCTCTCTCTCTCTCTCTCTCTCTCTCTCTCTCTTCAGTATGATTATATGGAGCGTTTGGATGGGAAGGAGAAGTGGAGTGTGGTGGAGTCTCCTCGGGAGAGGCGCAGTATTCAGACGGTGGTGCAGAACGAGGCTATCTTTGTGCAGTATCTGGACCCGGGCACATGGCATCTTGCTTTCTATAACGACGGCAAGGAGAAAGAGGCAGTCTCCTTCAGCACGGTGGCTCTGGGTATGTCTCTCTACACACTCTCATTACCATATCGCTCGTACACTTTAGCATCTCAATGGGGGATTTTAGCTAAAGGAGCAGGCTACGTTCCAAAGAGTTCAACCAGAATCTAGATAGAGGGTTCGGTCGGTTCTTTAGAGAGTGTCATAGCCTGAAAGAGTAGCGTGCGATCGACTGAAGCTGGAGCAAGCTTGTGAGTTGTATACTCCTTTGAGAAATCACATGGAGAGAAGGTCTTTTACTGCAAACAAAGTTAAAAAAGCTTAAAAACGCTGAGTCTCTGACTTCACGTCGTCAGCCAGAGAAGGCTTCAGCTCTCACATTCACACTGAAGGCTTCAGTGCCAATAAACTGAATGCAGACTGATGCAGAAAAAGGAATATTTACCAACTGCTCACTTGCTCTGATATTTCTACTGTAAAATGGTGAGGAAATGGGAATGCTTATAAAAGAGGAGATATTAATAGAAAGAGTTAGCAGTGATTAGGAATTTCTCAGCGGCCAGGGTTTAGAGACGTCCCTGGAAAACTCGCACGTCTGTTCTTCCACTCGTTTCTTAGTATTTGGCCAATTCACACACTCAGAAAAGTGAGCAGTTTGCCCTCTTTCTCATACATCGACTCACAGATGCCAGAAATGGGCGTCTTTTTCAAATTTCCGTCATGTTCATTTCCACATTTCTTGGGCACAGCTTTTTCAACATTCTTGAAAATATTTATTTAAAAGCCGATCGGAATTACCATCTTGCTGGATTTGCATCCTTGCCGTCGGTAAACCTGGGATTCAGGGATGCATATTTACATTTATTTAACACATCTAATCTTGAAAAGTAGACGCAGTAAGTAGATTCAGGAGCGAGACTGTAATCTGTATGCAGATACATACACTTTGTACTGTGACAGCTCAGGGTTAGCATTCAGCTAGTCAGCGCCACCCTAGTTAGCATGCTAGTTAACATTTGGAAGGTTAGGATTAAAGCTGTTTAGTTAGTCTTTGATCATTTTTTCCCCCGCGTTCTTTGGGTCTGTAACATCTGGAATATGTATAAGTGCGATTTGAAGATTTGCGATTTTACAGGTAAAGTAAACGTACGCTTTTCTACTTGAACTTGAGAGCAGCTGCTACAGTACCAGAGTATTTAGACCAACCAAGCATAACATTATGACCACCTGCACCATATTGGTGTTGGTCCCCCTTTTGCTGCCAAAACAGCCCTGACCTGTCATGCACTGTGTATTCTGACACCTTTCTATCAGAACCAGCATTAACCTCTTTAGCAATCTGAGCAACGGTAGCTCGTCTGTTGGATCGGACCACACGGGCCAGTCGTCGCTCACCACGTGCATCAATGCTCGCTCAAATCCTTACGCTTGCCCATTTTTCCTGCTTCTAACACATCAACTTTGAGGACAAAATGTTCACTTGCTGCCTAATATATCCCACCCACTAACAGGTGCCATGATGAGGAGATCATCAGTCTTATTCACTTCACCTCTCGGTGGTCATAATGTTATGCCTGATCGGTGTATTTAGATAAGTAATTGTACTATTACTTGAGTTGAAGTATTTCCGAGTCAGTGATTTAATAATGATGAGTCTGATATTTATGATGGATGACATTTCAAATATATATTTAGTGTTGTTTTTTGTTTTTGCTTCGTTTTTGATATTACAGTCAGGTTTGATGTTTAACGTCGTATAGATGATGCTTTAACTGAACAGATAATTGCAGGGGGGCTGTTAATTTGCAGGGAAAACAATTACGATGATGAGAATTGTGCTGATGATGAGGAAGTGGTAGCTCTATGCTGTTGCGGTGTCTTTCCACTGGGATAAAAAAAAAAAAAAAAGCTAGCCCATAGCAGTAGACGGACAT
This sequence comes from Hemibagrus guttatus, assembly GCA_033459395.1. Lineage (NCBI taxonomy): Eukaryota > Metazoa > Chordata > Actinopteri > Siluriformes > Bagridae > Hemibagrus > Hemibagrus guttatus. The sequence goes on along the minus strand of JAUCMX010000014.1, from coordinate 19,612,182 downwards.
ATCTACGTTCAGGAATGTAATAAAACTTGCAACTCTGTATAATCCTCAAGGCAGACATGTCTGAATATTGCTATCGATGTTGCTATACGTCGTAATGTAAATATTGATCGTCAGGACTACTGCAGGATACTCCTTAAGCAAAAGCTCTTACATCCTGAATGAATAATAGTATGGATATTATTATCCTGATAGTTATTAATCCAAGACCACCACCTCCTGTCAGTTCTGCTTTAAAAGATTTATACAGAAATTTTATGGCTTATTAGGGTAATAAAATTCCTCTTGTTTCAAGTACAGCCAGAAAAATTTAAACAGCAGGGCCCTGCCCACTTCCTCGCCGTCATTAATCACCGTGTGTCATTAACACACTTCTGTGTCCACATCACCCAGATTCCGTGCAAGAGTGTCCGCAGAACTGCCATGGCAACGGAGAGTGCACTTCAGGAGTGTGTCACTGCTTCCCTGGTTTCCATGGCATGGACTGCTCCAAAGGTACTGCTCAAAGATCATCTGCTTTTTTTTTTTTTTTTTTTTTTTTAATATATTTTTCATTATTTATTTATCGACTTACAGCCATATCATTGTTGTTATCGTTGTTGTAATTACATGAGCATGAATACTAATTATTTTAAACTTTAGCTCGGACTAGTTAGCAGTAGCTAGCCACCTGTCACGTCCGGCGCAGCCCCCACCCTGTGCGGGGCTCGAACCCGGACCTCCGTGGTGCTGCGTGCACCGGCACGCCATGGAAAGTAGACCCATATGCGGGATTCAGCGAAGCACTGCTTTATTCACATAAACACAAGACGGGGGGAAACGAACCTAACTCTGACATAGTGTGGTAAATGAAAACTAAACCGAAACCTAACTAGACATAGACATAGCAACCTAAACAAAACATGGACATGACAACCACGGGACAGCTAAACTCTAAACATTGACTCACAAAGACATGCACACCAGGATCCCTCTTTATAGGGTAACACGTTATGGTAATTAGGGACAGGTGACACAATCAGGATAGAGAACAATAGGCAGGAAAACACAGACACTAGCAGGCTTCCAGTAGTCACCTGCCAGCGCCCTCTCCGGGCCTGGCAGGGAACTGTCCAGCTACTCCTGACACCACCCATTATAACCAGCATTAGCAGCGGCTAAACAGTGTTGCTAGTTTTAGCGGATCTGTCACAAGATTCGTCCCTTTTTTTAACCGCCACTCTTTTTTCTTTTTTTCTTTTTCACCAAGAGAGAGAGAGAGAGCGACAAATCGAACAGACTTGTCACATAGCAGCTGTCCTGCACTCAATTCAGCTCTCCAGCTCTCCGGAAAAAAAATAATCCCAGCGCCTGCAAATGAAAGATTACAGATGATTGAAAAAAAATATTCCAGATAAAAATAATCCAGCGTGAGGCAGCATTGAATGACGGCGGCACCTCGGAATAGAGGACCGCCATGATCACCAAAAAAGAAAAATAATCAAAATATTGTAATATTATATTATATATTATATTGTAACAATAATGTAATATTGTCTCTTGCTCATATAAAGGCTGTTGGTTTGTTTAAAACCAAATAATGATCATAAAAGCATTACGCATCACGTCGCTTCAAGCACCATTTACAGCTTTTTATTATTTTCATCCGGATAAAATTCATTCCGAAACTAATATTCAGTTCATATTATTTTATATGAATTATATTCTCTAAACTTCTCAAATTAATTAAAGCTAGGCAGAGTGAGAGACAGAGAGAAAGACACACACACACACACACACACACACACACAGAAAGGAACAGAGAGAGAGGGAGAGAGAGAGAGACTAAGAGAGATACACACAGAGAAAGAAACAGAGAGAGAGACAAACAGAGAGAAAGAGAGAGAGAGACTAAGAGAGATAGACAGAGACACAAAAAGAGACAGACAGAGAGATAGACAGACGCAGAGAGAGACAGACAAACAGAAAGACAGAAAGAGATAGACAGATGCAGAGACACACAGAGAGAGAATCAAACAGAGAGATAGACAGATGCAGAGAGACACACAAACAGAAAGATTGACAAACAGAGAGAGAGAGAGACAAACAGAGAGATAGACAGAGACTCAGAGAGAGAGACAGACAGAGTCAGATACAAGCAGAGAGGTGGACAGAGACGCAGAGAGAGACAGACAGAAATAGACAGAGAAAGACAGACAGAGAGATAGACAGAGACAGAGAAAAAAAATACAGAGAGAGACACAGCGTGAGAGAGACAGATAGAGATAGACAGAGATGCAGAGAGAGAGACAGACAGAGATAGACAGACGCAGAGAGAGAGATACAGACAAATATAGACAGAGATGAAGAGAGACAGAGATAGACAGAGATGCAGAGAGAGAGACAGACAGAGATAGACAGAGATGAAGAGAGAGAGAGACAGAGATAGACAGGGATGCAGAGAGAGAGACAGACAGAGATAGACAGAAACGCAGCGAGAGAGAGACAGACAGATATAGACAGAGATGAAGAGAGAGAGAGACAGAGATAGACAGAGATGCAGAAAGAGAGACAGACAGAGATAGAGACGCAGAGAGAGAGAGAGACAGAGAGATAGACAGAGACGCAGAGAGAGATAGACAGAGACGCAGAGAGAGAGACAGACAGAGATAGACAGAGACGCAGAGAGAGAGAAACAGAGAAACAGAAAGAGATAGACACAGAGAGAAAGAAAGAGACACACACACACACAGAGAGAGAGAGAGAGAGAGAGTAAGTGCAGCCTTATATCCTTTATCTAGAGCATATATTCCTCCGTCTCCTTGGTTTAATAATAAATGAGAGGATGAGTTGTGTTTCCTTGGTGTCGTATCCGTGGGAGTTGCTGAGTGTTTGTTTGTATGGGGTGTGTTTATCGTAGCAGACACGCGCTCTCTTACTGCTTCTCCCCCAGTGCGTTTATATCATTTCCTTATCCGCACTCACAAACACTGATATTACGATATGAATAATGAATAACTTCCCACCACCAGATGTTTGTTTAAGCGGAGACGGTACATGACCGTGCAGTAACTCTTCAAATCTCTGCCTCCACCTTCTTCAGCACTCTGCTTTAATGAAGCTGTTTCTTCTCTTTCCCACGCGCGTTCCTGGCTGACTGCGTGCCGCAGCGGCGTGTCCCGTGCTGTGCAGCGGTAATGGTCAGTACAGTAAGGGAGTGTGCGTGTGCTACAGCGGCTGGAAAGGGCTGGAGTGTGACGTCCCGGCGGCGCAGTGCATCGACCCCGAGTGCGGCGGCCACGGCACCTGCAGCCACGGCACCTGCACCTGCGCAGCCGGATACCGCGGAGAGAACTGTGAGGAAGGTGAGAGTCTGCACCTGGATTATTCCCCATGATTAACATCTGTACTGTCCTGACACACCAGACAGCTGTTACATGTACATTTTGCAGGCATTTCCTCTTTTCTTCTTCTTTCTCTTCCGGTTCTCTCTCCTTTTGTTCATCGTCTTTCTTTTTTTTTTTTTTCCTTTTCTCTTCCTATTGCTCTTTCTCCTAATTTCTTCTCAGATACTTTCCTCATCCCCAACTTCTTCTTTTTTCATTCGCTTTCAATTTATTCTGTCTTCTTTACCATCTGTTCACATTCTTCTTTATTTCTTCTACTTCCTCCTCTCTTCACCGTTCTCTTTCTTTCTCCACTCTTTCCTTTATGTTTTTTCCTTCATCCTCCTCTTTGTCTTTGTTCTCTTCCTCCTACATCTTCCTTTTCCTCCTTCTCCTCTTAATTTTTTTATCTTTCCAATCACTTCCTCCTCTTTCCCCTCACTTCTTTCCCTTCTCTTCACTCTTCTACATTTCCTCTTCTACTTCCTCCTCTCAACCTCTTTCTCTTTCATGTGCTCTATCTCTTCTTCCTCTTCTCTTCCTATTCCTCTACCTCATGTTTTCTCCTCTCTTTTCCTCACCCCTTCCTTCTTCTTTCTTCTCTCTTCTCTCCCTTTGTTTCCATTCTCTTCTTCATTGTCTCTTGCACTTCCTCTTTCTCATCTCTTTCTTTTTACTTCCAGTTTTGCTTTTCTCCATTTCCTCTTCTCCTTTTTCCTCCTTTTCTCTTGTTCCCTATTTTATATCCCCTCTTCTTCCTCATCTTCTTCTCTTCCTTTTCCTCATCCCTGTCTTCTTGCCTTCTCTTTCCTGTTTCTTCTTCCTGCTCTCTCCTTCCTCATCTTATTTCCACCACTCTTTTCTGTATCTCCTGTAGCTTTCTGTAGCTTTGTTTCTGTAACAAATCAACTTGAGCAGATATTTCAATGCGATTAGAGACACAAGGTCACAGGTATTTGGAGTTATTTCCTTTCACGCAGCTTCAGAACGTCGGTACGTGGCAGACATAGGCTGTAATTTTTGCCTTGTGTTCAGCACAACGCGAACGTTTCGTTTTATCGGCAGTTTAACAACCTCGGCTTGGCGTGTTTTATGTTTCCGAGGAACTCCACAGCGACACACTCACAATCTCTGCAGTCTCAGTTATCGCCTTCTAACCACAACACAAAAGCAGCTCCTTTTCCTGGCGAGATTGTGTATGAGTTTCCGGATCTGTGTTGTAATAATAGCTCGGCCGGTGGGGTTCATACATCATAAGACGTACGAAGGGGATTAAATTTGTCTTATTGATCAGGCTTTTAAAGAATTGACCCAAAACGCTCTCACTTACTGCAAAGCTCCTGTAAGATCTCACTCTTTCCTGTTTTCTGGCACAGGAAAGATCTCAGAATTCAGTTTGAAAGAGCGACATGAAAAAAAAAAAAAAAAAAAAAAATATATATATATATATATATATATATATATATATATATATATATATATATATATATATATATATATATATATAAAGGATTAGTTTTAAGGAACATGTTGATGTGCAGAGGCCAAGATTGAAAATGATCTGAGATTTCTGAGATTTTCCGAGCATCATTTCTTTCCATCCACTTCCTCTTTCTCCGCACTTCTCTTCCTTGTCTTCACCTGTCATCTTCAAACTCTTTCACTTCTTCCTACTCCTCCCATTTTCTTCTCTCATTTCTACATTCCCTTCTTCTCTCTTCTCTTCTCTCCCTTATCTTCTTTCTCTTCTCCACTTACTCATTCTCAATCTCTTTCCTTTCACCTTCACTTCCTCTATCTTCTATCTTCTTTTTTACTCCTCTGCATTTCCACTTCAACTTCATCCCCTAAACCTCTCTTCCCTTTGTTTGTTCTTTCTCTTTTTCCTCTTCTTTTTTCTCCTCCTATTCCTCTTCCTTCCATTTCCTTCTTCTCTTCTTCTTTCTTCTCTCTTGTCTTCTCACCTTTTCTCTTCTGTACTCTTCTCTTCCCTTTTATCTCTATTTTCTTCTCCATTGTCTATTCTACTTCCTCTTCCTCTACTTTCTCATCTCTTTCCTTCCACTTCTTTCTTTTCTCGTTTGTTGCTCTTTTTCTCCCATCTCCTCTTTCATGTCCTCTCTCTCGTTTTTCTTCTTCTATTTCTCTTCCTCCTACATTCTCCACTTTTCCTTTTCCTCATCCCTGTCCTCTTTGTCCTCTCTTCATCGCTCTTCTCCATTTTCTCCATCCCACTCCTCTTTCTCCACTCTTTTCTGATTGCTTTCTCCTCATTGTTTTTCATCTTTTTCTCCTATTTAAATGCGGTTAGAGACACAAGGTTACGGGTTTGATGTCGAGTTTCACACAGCTGTAGAACATGGTAGGTGGCAGCTGAAGGTCTTCAGAACGTCCTTCAGACTTTTTTACATCACTCACTCTTATTTCTTTCTTGCTCTCAGTGGATTGTTTGGATCCGACGTGTTCCGGTCATGGGACCTGCATCTCAGGTCAGTGTCTGTGTAAACCGGGCTGGACGGGGCCTCTGTGTGACGTCCCCAGATCTCAGTGTCCCGAGCAGTGCCACGGCCACGGAGTGTACAGCGCAGACACGGGCCTCTGCACCTGCGAGCCCAACTGGATGGGTCCTGACTGCTCCACGGGTCAGTGCTCACTCCTGCTTCATTTATATTTCACTTTCTTATTCCTCATTAATGCTTTAACCCTCTTATCTTCCTCGTTTTCCTCCTTCTTCCTTTGCTGCCCTCATCATTTTTACTTTATCCTTTTTCTTTCTCTTCTCTTTCCATTTCCTTCTGCTTCTTAATTTCCCCTTTATATCATCTTTCTCATCTCTTTTCCATCTCTCATCTCTTTCCTTTGTCTTGCTGTTCCCTTCCTTTTCTTTCTGTGTTTTCTTTCTTATTGACTTCCCCTTGCTTCCTTTACTCCTTTATAATTTCTTGCCATTTCCTTACTCTTCTTTTCCCTTTCTACCTTTTTTCTGCCTCTTTTTTCTCTTTTCTTGCCATTCTTTTTGTTCTTTTTCACCACCCCTTCTCTTGCTCTGCTCTTCTTCTTTTGCTGCTTCCTCCTCTTCCTCACCTCCTTCCTTCTCCTTGCTTCCTGTTTCACCTTCTTTTTTGTTTCATCATCATCTCTTCCACTCTTCCTCTCCATTCCTGTCTTCCCATTACCCTTCCTTCCTTATCTTTTCCTCTTCTTCTTTTTCATATTTTCCCTTCCATATTCTCTTCCTGTCTTCGGATCCCATCCTTGATACTTTCTCCTGTTGTTCTTCCTCTTCCTTGCTTTCCTCTCCTCTTCCCTTCTCTTATCCATCCATTGCTCATTTCTCAATTCTTCTGAGATATGCCTTATTTCTTTCTCACTCTCTGATCTCTGGTTTCGCGCTCGCGCTCTCTCTCTCTCTCTCTCTCTCTCTCTCCTCTCTCTCTCTCTCTCTCTCTCTCTCTCTCTCTCTCTCTCTCTCTCTTCTCTCTCTCTGTCTGTGTGCAGAGGTGTGTTCTGCAGACTGCGGGAGCCACGGTGTGTGTGTGGGTGGTGTGTGTCACTGTGAGGAGGGCTGGGCAGGTGCTGGATGTGATCAGAGGCTCTGTAACCCGTTGTGTGTGAAACATGGCACCTGTAGAGACGGCAAGTGCCAGTGCGAGCAGGGCTGGAACGGCGAGCACTGCACCATCGGTAAACACACACACATACACACACACAAACACACACCACAGAGGCACTAACAGGAGCCATATAAATTAGGCAGCTGTTGCATGTTTTATCAATCTACAGCTTCTACATCACTCAGAGGATTTAATGCTAGCACTCACTTACATCTGAAATGCTCTCCGCTGCCACAGGGTGATGGAAATGCAGAAGGAGCTTTGACATAACATACAGATTGATGATGATTACAACCAGAGTACAAGCAGCTTGACATTATTTTGCACTTTTAAAGGGAATGGTTAAGCGATTGCCCTTATTTGAGTTGAGCCCTCATTTGATTCTTTTTGTTGTTGTTGTTGGTGGTGGTGGTGGTGGTTAGAGGTTTATTATGTGCATATTTGTGATACAAAAAAAACCTTAAAAACATTGCAAAACATATTTGTTTTTTTCTGTGAGTGTTAATTAAACTTTGCAGTATCTTGATAAGAACTCATTATCAGGGCCATGTCCACAAGCACCCAGAGGCCACACTTCCTTTCTGGAACTCACCAACCAAGAAACCACACCTCCTTCATTTGGCCACACCTTATTTACTCGGACTGACAGACACAGAGGGCACACCTCCTTTACTGGGACTGACAGACACAGAGGCCACACCTCCTTTAATGAGACTGACTGACCCAGAGACCATGCCTCCTTTACTGGGACTAACAGACACAGAGGCCACGCCTCCTTTACTGGGACTGACAGACGCAGAGGCCACACCTCCTTTACTGGGACTAACAGACACAGAGGCCACGCCTCCTTTACTGGGACTGACAGACGCAGAGGCCACGCCTCCTTTACTGGGACTGACAGACACAGAGGCATGTGTTCTTTACTGGGGCTGACAGACACAGAGGCCACACCTCTTTTACTGGGGCTGACAGACACAGAGGCCACATCTCCTTTTATAAGACTGACAGAGACAGAGGCCACACCTCCTTTAATGAGACTGACTGACCCAGAGACCATGCTTCATTTACTGGGACTAACAGACACAGAGGCCACACCTCCTTTAATGAGACTGACTGACCCAGAGACCACACTTCATTTACTGGGACTAACAGACACAGAGGCCACACCTCTTTTACTGGGACTGACAGACGCAGAGACCACACCTCCTTTACTGGGACTGACAGACACAGAGGCCATGTCTTCTTTACTGGGACTGACAGAGACAGAGGCCACACCTCCTTTAATGAGACTGACAGACACAGAGGTCACATCTCCTTTTATAGGACTGACAGACAAAGAGGCCACACCTCCTTTAATGAGACTGACTGACCCAGAGACCATGCTTCATTTACTGGGACTAACAGACACAGAGGCCACACCTCCTTTACTGGGACTGACAGACACAGAGGCCATGTCTTCTTTACTGGGACTGACAGAGACAGAGGCCACACCTCCTTTTATAGGACTGACAGACAAAGAGGCCACGCCTCCTTTAATGAGTCTCACAGACACAGAGGCCATGTCTCTATTTATAGGGCTGACAGACACAGAGGCCACAACTCCTTCACCTTATCACTAATTTGAATGAATTCTTTATACCTCTGTTTGAATCATATGTGATGGTTTGAAGGCATCTTGGGTGAGAAATCGTTACAGTTTTCCGTCTTTTGCTAATTACTTATTAAAATTTTGCTCAATAATGATGGAATAATTAAAAATTTATAAAGGTCTGCTCTTACAATACACCATATGTCACAGAATTAGGGCAGATTTTTGTAGAGAGCTCCTCTTGTGTATGTGTGTGTGTGTGTGTGTGTGTGTGTACAAGTAGAATGAACACACCTTGTGCTAGTCTAGTTGAGATTCAGCAGTACAACTACGGTGTAAATTAGCTGGAATACTAATATCAGCGCAACATAGGTAGAATACTAATTGCCTGCTCTGTGGTTCAACTCTGTGTGTGTGTGTGTGTGTGTGTGTGTGTGTGTGTGTGTGTGTGCTATTCTCATGTTTTTTAAAGACAATAAATGCTCAAGTAGCTCTGGTGGAACACAACCATGCTGAGCAATCTTCAGTCTTTAACGAGCTTTCTCTACAAGTGCATTTCTCTGTTATAGGCACAATAAGAGGCTATTATAGAAGCAAATGCAGGAAGGGCAGAAAATTACAGTATTTTAGGACTTCAAGTGGTGAAATATGAGTGTATAATCTATTATTATCTATATCTGTAGATCTGTCTGTAGATCATATAGCTTCTTACGATTATACAGAGACGCTTTTTAGTCAAACGTTTGCAGACACCTGATCATCACATCCAGATGTGCTTCTTCCTCAAACTGCCACAATATTAAAAGAATACATCTGTATAGGACACCTTTCACTGGAACCAATAGTCCCAAACCAGTTCCAGCATGACAATGCCCCTGTGCACAAAGTGAGCTCAAGGAAGACATGGTGTGTTAAGATTGGTGTGGAAGAACTCACAGTCCTGCACAGAGTTGCCCTGATTCTGACTCAACCCCACTGAACACCTATGGGATGAACACCAACTGCACCCCAGACCTCTTCCCTCTTATAACATCAGCACTCGCTGCTGAATGATCACCAATCCCCTCATCCATGCTTCAGCATCTAGTGGGAAGCCTTCCAGAAGAGGTGGAGGTTATTACAACAGCACATATGGGTGTGATGGTCAGCTATACTTTTTACCATACATTGGAATACACAGTTCTGCTACAGGGGCACGGTGGCTTAGTGGTTAGCACGTTTGCCTCACACCTCCAGGATTGGGGGTTCGATTCCCACCTCTGCTGTGTGTGTGGAGTTTGCATGTTCTCCCTGTGCCTCGGGGGTTTCCTTCGGGTACTCTGGTTTCCTCCCCCAATCCAAAGACACGCATGGTAGGTTGATTGGCATCTCTAAATTGTCTGTAGGGGTGTGTGTGTGTGATTGAGTGAATGAGAGAGTCTCTGTCCAGGGTGTATCCTGCCTTGATGCCCAATGACGCCTGAGATAGGCACAGGCTCCCCATGACCCGAGAATAGTTCGGATGAGCGGTAGACAATGAATGAATGAGTTCTGCTACAGAGAAAAAAAAATCAAAATAACATTTAGCTTAAATCACAGTTAAGGATATATAGAGTAGTATTATAAAACAGTGTTTCCTAAATCTATCACTCTTAAGTGAAAGATCTTTAGTATTTTAGTCAGGTTCATTTAATTAGTCAGAAAATGAGCAACTCTATTAAATAAAATCACTGTGTGATCTGTACAATTAAATTGAGAAGAGCAACACACTCATGCGATTTGGGTGGATGCCAAACAGCAGTTGGAGCAGCGATGGCACAGATTTGTTATTTTAATCATTTAAAACACCGGCAAATAAAACTGCACTATTAGCAACCTTGCCGTATAATACAATATTGACACAGAAAATTATTAGAACATGTTAGTAGTGGGAAGAAACGCATTTTATCTCTTTCATTTTCTTTTTCTCCTGCTGCAGTAAACCTTTACTGGCTGTTACATTAATATCCCTGAGTTCTGAGTACAGCTAAGATGACTAGAAGCTTTCAAACAGAAATGAGGGAAATGCATGATTCTGATTGGTTAATCCTGTTTGCTGCAATAAAGCATCATTAAACATATAACCTTATCCTGAATGACTTACAATTTATCTCATTATATACAATTGAGGGGCCTTGCTCAAGGGCTCAGCAGTGGCAGCTTGGTGGAGCTGGGACTCAAACTCACAACCTTCCAATCAGTGGTCCAACACAGAAACCAGTAAGCTACCACCTCTCCACAGTAAACTAACTGTGGGAAGCTTTTGTGGTCAAACACAGTGGAATTAATGATGATTTTGTCGACCTTTGGTGAACAAACTGCATTATTGTGCTACATGATGCATGTATAATTTACATATGTTATGTTAAACACCGCATCTCTAAATTGTCCGTAGTGTGTGATTGTGTGAGTGAATGAGAGTGTGTGTGTGCCCTGCGATGGGTTGGCACTCCATCCAGGGTGTATCCTGCCTTGATGCCCAATGACGCCTGAGATAGGCACAGGCTCCCCGTAACCCGAGAATAGATCGGATAAGCGGTAGACAATGAATGAACGTTAAACACCCAATATGAATATGTTCTAAAAGATTTCATGAACCATCAATCACGTTGCCAAGGTTCCTGTTCTCTACAATTCGTCTTTTTGCCTCATTATCTCATTTACAGATGTAACCTGCTACAATTCAAAATCAAATTCAAAGCATTGATCAATCTTGTCTCTTCCATTGTCTCCTGCAGATGGATGTCCAGGCCTGTGCAATGGTAACGGCCAGTGCATCATGGGTCAGAACAGCTGGCGCTGTGAATGCCACACTGGCTGGCGGGGGACAGGCTGCAGCGTTGCCATGGAGATCGCCTGCAACGACAACAAAGACAACGAAGGAGGTGAGAATCAATTTCAGCCCACAATTAAGACGGAACCCGGAGAAACGCTCGAATCGTACAGCAAGACACGTTTCTGTGAAGGAATTCGATGAGGTTTTATTGCATAGGCATTCAACCATGAGATAGATCCCTAAAGTGAAATTGAAAACCTGCTCCATGGAAACGATGTGTGTAATATATAGTAATGTGAATCAATGAAATCAGTACAGGTCCTTTTCATAAAATTCTCCTCTGAATGCACACTGTTGAAAATCTCCAGGTGTGTGGCAGAATGTTGCGATCAAGAAGCGCACTGGAGCACACCGCTGCTTCTTCAGACAGGATGAAATCTGTGTGATTGCATGGCCACAGCTCACATTTCCCAAGAGCCCATATTACACTGTCCATCTCTATTCCACCTCCAGTGCACTGCCATCCTAGTGAGAACGAATCGATGTCCATTCTTCCTTCCACTTCTGCAAAAAGGAATTTAAAACGCACTCTTAAGAAGTCTCCAGTGTAACATTAGGAGTTAAAAAAAGTAGCTCTTGAAGTGTTTTACTACATCAACTTGCCAATAATTACAATTTTTCACTGATTGTCTAATTCTAAAAAATTCTATTCACAGTATATACATATAAAGAATGACACGTTATAGTTTTTATCCATTTCTAGTTCATTTCACTGCCGAGGAACAGCCATGAGTCATGCATTTCCTATCACTTTCTTACATTCAAACGGTAGTTCCTTCACTTTCTCTTGAAGTTAATAAGACATTAATAATGCATCTTGTTATGAAGATTAACCTGAAGACTTCCTTAACCCTTTAATGTTCTGTGTAATCTTTTGTTAGCCCAAATTTTGAGTCACGAAGGGACTTCTCAACCGTTTGGTAGAGGCCAATATTTAAATAATTATGGGGTCTGTTAAAGTTCCAGCATTAACCCATGACTTATGTAAAGAACTGAAACTGGAGACTCCTTCCATTTACTGTATTGTTAGGCTTAAATTTCATGAGCGTCCGTCTTTGAGAACAATTAATTGTGGGAGAATTGATACCGTATAAGAACGAGAGCATTGATATACCATCGTCAGAGCTATTGCTCAAGAAAAATAAGCAACTTCTTCCTTGGAATAACATGACTCTCTCTGCGTGCTTTTTTTTCCTTTATCTTATATAAAATCTATAACTCTTATTATTTCTTATTTCTTAATTTTATAATAATATAAGGAAAAATAAGCAGCACCTTCTGACCAATCAGAATCAAACATTCAGGAGCACTTTGGTATAACATTACAAAAATCATTTTTTGTATACCAATTCTCAAGAAACCTAGAGAGGTGTAAGGCCCAAGAGTTCTACAAGGAAAAATGATATTCATTTATTCACTCATTACAGTAAGAGGTTTATTCTGGTCAGGGTTGTGGTGGATTTAGAGTCAATCCCATCTACGTGATTTTTTTGAGCATAACCCGCCCACTGATCGGCAAACGTTTAGTGAGGTGGGAAGAAACCTGGTGGAATTTTTCTGTAGTAATGGATAATAATGTGTAGATGTCTGAGCTTATATTTCTACTCCAGAGTAACATAACATTCTTAAAGGCAAAGAGGAGACTGGAAATGAAAAAATGTACACGTAGAGTATTGACTTCCCAAGATAACATAATGTAGGTTTTTCGAAAAATTACAATTTGGTAAATATTTCTTAGTGAGGTTTAATTTTGGCATATGAATATTGTATATAATATAATTAATAAATAAATATTAATTAAATAATAATAATATTATAATAATAAATAATATACATAATAAATATTAATTAATAAATATAATTTTGGCACAGGGATATAATTATTTATTTTTTAAAAATCACATTAGAAATTATGCTTTGTTAGAATAAATACAAAGAGTTTCTCCTACTGGTTGAGTAAAAAAAAAAATTTATTATTGTGTGTAATGTTGATTTTATGCAGTCATTTCTGCCAATATTTCTGCAGGGCACTGTCTGTGTTATGTGAAATTTGCAACATTGAGATCATGAAAATGGGATTAAATGCAGTATTTGATGCATTCTGTTTCTGTCTTAAGGGCTTAATTTTAATATTATTTAGTGTCCAAACCTGAATATTTTCAGTTTTTTTATGTTTGTCAAATTTGCCACTTGTTATTATTATGAATGTTATTATTATTACTATTATTATCACCATTATGCTATGCTATGATTTAAATTTCCATCAAATTATAGGAGCACAGCTCAACTTTAATTGGTGTTCACATAAACCAAAGCTCCCTTGAGTCTGCCTCCAATTTAGCCCCTGGGTTATGCTAGGAGATTAAACCGTTTGTCCTTCACTCCATTTCTCCTTTCTCTTACACTCCCTCTCTCTCTCTCTCTCTCTCTCTCTCTCTCTCTCTCTCTGTCACAAGCACATGTACTTCCTTTTCTCCTCACCCTCTGTTTTCTTTTTCCTGCTACAGGGGAGTTACTTCAGAGAAAGCGTGCAGATCAGACACATTTGAGTCAGAAAGTACAAAGGCTGGTAAAAGTCATTGGCAGTGAGTGTTTGTTGCATGTTACAGACAGATGGGACTGGTGTATTTGGGGAATGGTGCTTAAAAAGAGTATGTAGAGAGAGAGAGAGAGAGACAGAGAGAGGATATAAAAGACGAAAAGTCCCTCTGGATTGTGACTGATGTTCCTCATGACTTTGATGTAAATTTGATAGAAATGATTTTTTTTTTAAAAGACAAGCAGGCAGAGAGTGTGTGAAAGAAAGGCTGGGCCTGAGACAGACAGAACGAGAAAATCCGAGCTAGAACATCATTAAGCATAGGCGTCTTCTCATTACTGTCTGCTGATCTAATTACGGCCACAGAAGCAAACATTCTCATTTGAGTTCTGATTTATTAAGCAGGCTTTTTAATCTTGTTATTTGGTCGTCTTACTTCACATCTAAGCAGTGCAGTCTCGAAAATCAAGAGAAGTTTAACGCAGTGTCAGCTTGTAAAATAAAATGTTCTGGCTGTCGCAGATTAAATCCACTCACCGGCCACTTTAATCGGAACAATTGTAACCTTGTTTGTTGACTCTTGCTATATCGAAACCAGGCAACCATGTGGCAGCGGGACAGTGTATGAAAGCATGAGGATACAATTCAGAGATTCAGGGGGGAAATGTGAGTTTTGTGACTTTTGAGCTGGCATGGTTGTTGGTGCTCATCTTTATGCTAGTCTCCTGGGATTTTCCTATACAGTATTGATTAGATTTTACACAGTATGGTGCAAAAAACAAAAAATATCCAGTGACTTGTATTGGACAGACTCATCTGAGCTGAGCACAGATTCAGCCAAATTAGACACTTGAAAATCTAGTCATCTGGTTAACATGATTAAAGGTTACAGATGGTTCAAATGCTTAGCTTCTTTGCAAGACGTTCCAACAATGTTGTGATTGTTATTTTATATAAATCTCATTTCAGGTTAGACGTCTCCTATATGTTCTCCTATATGTTCAACCGCCATATTTCATAGCCTTTTTTTTCCCCCCAAGTGTGCCAATACTTCTGGAGCTGACAGCATATGGTATGGTTTTTTACATACCAATAAGATAAGTAATTTTTCCTTTCTCCGTTAAGATGGCCTGATTGACTGCATGGATCCAGACTGCTGCTCTCAGAGCCCTTGCGTGAGCAACCCGCTGTGCCGCGGATCACGAGACCCACTCCAGATCATTCAGCAGAGCCAATCAGCCGGCAAGCACGTCAGCTCTTTCTATGACAGGATCAAGGTGCTGGTGGGAAGAGACAGTACTCACATCATACAAGGAAGTAATCCGTTTAATGCCAGGTAACTTAGCGCTCTTATTACTTTACAAATTAAGTGGAGAGGTGAATTTGATGTTGCAGTTTCTGTAAATGTATTAAAGTGCCTTAACACAGCTACCTTGGGAGAAATAAAGAAAACAGAATACTGGTTTTCATCAAACGCTCACAAATAGCTAAATATATAACATGACCATGAAGAAATCGAGGTCAGACAGCAGACCTAAAACATCACACCACAAATCAGAAAATAGATTCTCAGAGGTTAGTTAAAACACCTAGACATGATTACACACTAAGTAAATGCTATAACAGATTTATAACAGAATCTATAACAGAACAAAAAAAACACACATTTTCTGGATATTGATCAAAACATTGCTGTTTCATGTTATCTCCTTCTTCTTCCTCCCTCAGCAAACAGCAAATCTATGACAAAACCCTGCCATTTTCGTCCTGCCGCTGCGTTTCACTCCACCGTATTAATATTACAGAGCTCATACATTCTCGCAAATATGTTTTCATAATAATCTAGCTTTCATGTATTTTGCAGGAATTTCTCTGCTGCTTTTTTCTCACACATTTCTATTGTTGCTGTGTGTGGTGCAGATCCATTTTAACAATTTAACACACACGTACACACACGAACACACACAGACAGGATGTTTTCGACTTTCCTGTGGAATGTGGAACAGTAGGAGAGCAGTTGGCATGCTTTTATTGCTTCAGCAAAGCACATGAAAGCACATTTAAGCAATAGAGAGAAGGCCTAGGTTAAGTTAAATAATATAATTTCATATTTCTGAACATTCATTCATTCATTCATTGTCTTCCGCTTATCCGGAGCCGGGTCGTGGGGGCAGCAGTCTAAGCAGGGATGCCCAGACTTCCCTCTCCCAGACACTTCCTCCAGCTCTTCCGGAGGGACCCCGAGGCGTTCCCAGGCCAGCCGAGAGACATAGTCTCTCCAGCGTGTCCTGGGTCTTCCCCGGGGCCTCCTCCCGGTGGGGCATGCCCGGAACACCTCTCCAGGGAGACGTCCCGGAGGCATCCGAAACAGATGCCCAAGCCACCTCAACTGCCTCCTTTTAATGTGGAGGAGCAGCGACTCTACTCCGAGCTCCTCCTGGGTGACATAGCTCCTTACGCTATCTCTAAGGGAGCGCCCTGCCACCCTACAGAGGAAGCTCATTTCGGCTGCTTGTATCCGGGATCTTACCCTTTCAGTCATGACCCAGAGCTCATGACCATAGGTGAGAGTAGGAACGTAGATTGACTGGTAAATCGAGAGCTTCGCCTTCCGGCTCAGCTCCTTCTTCACCACAACAGACCGGTACATAGACCGCATTACTGCTGCCGCTACACCGATCCGTCTGTCAATCTCACGATTTATCCTTCCCTCACTCGTGAACAAGACCCCAGGATACTTAAACTCCTCCACTTGAGGAAGGACCTCCCCTCCAACCTGGAGGGTGTAAGCCACCTATTTCCGGTCGAGAACCATGGCCTCCGATTTGGAGGTGCTGACCCTCATCCCAGCCGCATCACACTCAGCTGCAAAACACCCCAGTGCATGCTGTAAATCCAGGCTTGAAGGAGCCAACAGGACAACATCATCTGCAAAAATCAGCGATGAAACCCTGTGGTCCTCAAACCGGACTCCCTCCAGCCCCTGGCTGCGCCTAGAAATTCTGTCCATAAAAACAATGAACAGAACCGGTGACAAAGGACAGCCCTGTTGGAGTCCAACATGCACTGGGAACAGATCTGACTTACAGCTGGCAATGCAAACCAAGCTCCTGCTCCGGTTATACAGAGACCGAACAGCCCTTAACAGGGGGCTCCCAGAGCACCTCCCACAGAATGCCACGAGGGACACGGTCGAAAGCCTTCTCCAAGTCCACAAAACACATGTGGACTGGTTGGGCAAATTCCCACGAACCCTCGAGCACCCTGTGGAGGGTATAGAGCTGGTCCAGTGTTCCACGACTAGGTCGAAAACCGCATTGCTCCTCCTGTATCCGAGGTTTGACTAACGGTCGGACTCTCCTCTCCAGTACTCTGGAATAGACTTTCCCTGGGAGGCTGAGGAGTGTGATCCCCCTGTAGTTGGAACACACCATCCGGTCCCCCTTCTTAAAAAGAGGGACCACCACCCCGTTCACCCAGTCCAGAGGCACTGTCCCTATGTTGCAGAGATGTGTCAGCCAAGACAGCCCCACAACATCCAGAGACTTAAGGTACTCAGGGAAAATCTCATCCACCCCCGGTGCCTTGCCACCAAGGAGCTGCTGAACTACCTCAATGACCTCAGCTTGGGTGATGAATGAATCTACCTCTGAGTCCTCGGCCTCTGGTTCCTCTACGGAAGGTGTGTCAGTGGGGTTGAGGAGTTCCTCGAAGTATTCCTTCCACCGTCCGACAATATCCCCAGTCGAGGCCAGCAACTCTCCACCTCCACTGTAAACAGTGTTGGCAGAGAACTGCTTACCCCTTCTGAGGCGCTGAATGGTCTGCCAGAATTTCCCCGAGGCCGTCCGATAGTCCTTCTCCATGGCCTCACTGAACTCCTCCCAGACCAGAGTTTTTGCTTCCGAGACCACCACAGCTGTAGTTCGCTTGGCCTGCCGGTATGTCTCAGCTGCCTCCGGAGTCCCCCGAGCCAACCAGGCTCGATAGGACTCCTTCTTCAGCTTGACGGCATCCCTTACTTCCAGTGTCCACCACTGTGTTCAGGGATTGCCGCCGCGACCGGCACCAGAGACCTTATGGCCACAGCTCCGGATGGCTGCATCAACAATGGAGGAGGAGAACATGGTCCACTCAGACTCAATGTCCCCAACCTCCCTCGGGATCTGGTTGAAACTCTCCCGGAGGTGGGAGTTGAAGACCCCCCTAACTGAGGGATCAGCAAGACGTTCCCAACAGACCCTCACAATACGTTTGGGCCTGCCAAGTCTGTCCGGCATCTTCCTCCGTAAGTGGATTCAACTCACCACCAGGTGGTGATCAGTTGACAGCTCCGCCCCTCTCTTCACCCGAGTGTCCAAGACATGCGGCCGAAGGTCAGATGACACGACCACAAGGTCGATCATTGATCTCCGGCCTAAGGTGTCCTGGTACCACGTGTACTGATGGGCACCCTTATGCTTGAACATGGTGTACGTTATGGACAGGCTGTGACTAGCACAGAAGTCCAGCAACAGGACACCACTCGAGTTCAGATCAGGGGGGCCGTTCCTCCCAATCAGGACATCCTGATCACGATGGCGCCGCAGATGGCCGCCTCAGTGTGCAGCTCTCCAGTGTTTGTTTTGTTTTTGTTAGTTTTTCCTGTTTTTTGTTTCTCAAACTTGATCAGTTTTACCAGGGATGAACTGCTGGACATTCGGCAGAACACACCACACAATATTCTACCGGTTTTCAATTATTCTGATGTTTTGCTGGACATTGTAGTTGGCGGAGCAGTGGCGCTGTTCAAATGCTTTAAGAAGCGCAAGCGGGGGAAGCGAGCCGGCGCGCTCGTCAAGCTCAGACAGCGCGGCTTTAGAACAGTGCTGCCTAGCATCCATCTGGCGAATCTCCGCTCTCTACCCAACAAAATGGATGAACTTCTTCTGCTCTCTCGGACAAATAAGGATTTTTCAAACTCTGCTGCTCTGTGTTTCACTGAATCCTGGCTGAACGATGCCATTCCGGACAGCGCGCTGAATCTGCCGGGCTTCCAGCTGTTCAGAGCGGATCGGGTCGCAGAATCAGCGGGGAAATCGCGTGGCGGTGGGACATGCTTCTACATCAACGAAAGGTGGTGTACAGATGTTACAGTGTTGAAGAAGATGTGCTGTCCCGATTTGGAAGCGTTCTTCATCAACTGTAAACCGTTCTACTCGCCGCGGGAGTTTTCCTCATTCATTCTTGTGAGTGTTTACATTCCACCGCAAGCACACGTGAGCTCGGCTCTACAACACCTGGCTGATGAGATCACACACACAGAGCAACAACACCCGGACTCTGTTATCATTATTCTCGGGGACTTTAATAAAGCAAACCTCTCACATGAACTGCCAAAATTCAAACAGCACATTTCGTGTCCCACCAGAGACAAAAATATTTTGGACCACTGCTACACCACAATAAAGGATGCATATCGCTCTGTCCCCAGAGCAGCTTTAGGACTCTCTGACCACTGCCTGGTTCATCTTCTCCCTACATACAGGCCAAAACTTAAATCTGCTAAACCTGTAGTAAGGACTGTAAAGAGATGGACCAGTGAAACAGAACAGGACTTACAGGCCTGTTTTGAATGCACTGATTGGAGTATTTTTGAAGCTGGTGCCACTGATCTGGATGAGCTCACAGAGACTGTAACATCATACATCAGTTTCTGTGAAGACATGTGCATCCCTACTAGGACTTATTTATCATTCAACAATGATAAGCCATGGTTCACATCAAAACTCAGACATCTTCGTCAGGCCAAAGAGGATGCCTTCAGGAATGGGGACAGAGTCTTGTACAATCAGGCCAGAAACACATTGAATAAGGAGATTAGGGTGGCTAAGAGGAGCTATGCTAAAAAGCTGGAAAACCAGTTCTCTGCCAACGACCCTGCTTCAGTGTGGAAAGGCCTGAAATACATCACAAACTACAAGACACCATCCCCCAGCACTGAGGCCAATCAACAACTTGCTGAAGACCTGAATGAGTTTTACTGCAGATTTGAAACTGCCGGTCTAACACCCCATGCCCCATCTGAACATCTCTCTATACAGCCATTAACACCTCCAGCAACCCCCCTCTCCCCTCCTCCTGCACTTCGGATCAGTGAAGATGATGTGCGTCAGATCTTCCTGAAGCAGAAGAAAAGAAAAGCACCAGGCCCAGACGGTGTCACACCAGTCTGTCTGAGAACCTGTGCTGACCAGCTGGCCTTCATCTTTTCACAGATCTTCAATAGATCACTGGAGCTGTGTGAAGTCCCTGCCTGCTTCAAACGTTCCACCATCATCCCCATCCCAAAGAAACCCAAGATAACAGGACTTAATGACTACAGACCTGTTGCTTTAACGTCTGTGGTCATGAAGTCGTTTGAAAGACTGGTGTTGGCTTATCTGAAGAACATCACTGGACCCTTACTGGACCCCCTGCAGTTTGCTTACCGAGCAAACAGGTCCGTGGATGATGCAGTCAACATGGGACTGCACTTCATCCTACAGCATCTGGACAAATCAGGGACTTATGTGAGGCTCCTGTTTGTGGACTTTAGTTCGGCCTTTAACACCATCATCCCAACACTCCTCCAGACCAAACTAACCCAGCTCTCTGTCCCTAGCTCTATCTGTCAGTGGATCACCAGCTTTCTGACAGATAGGCATCAGCTAGTGAAACTGGGGAAATTCAAGTCAAACAGCCGCACCACCAGCACTGGCGCCCCCCAGGGTTGCGTCCTCTCCCCACTGCTCTTCTCCCTTTACACCAATGACTGCACCTCCACTGATCCATCTATCAAGCTCCTGAAGTTCGCGGACGACACTACAGTCATCGGCCTCATCCAGGACGGTGATGAGTCTGCTTACAGACAGGAGATTGAGCAGCTGGCTGCCTGGTGTAGTCGTAACAATCTGGAGCTCAACACGCTCAAAACAGTGGAGATGATAGTGGACTTCAGGAGGAACACCCCTGCACTCCCCCCACTCACCATCATGAACAGCACTGTACCAACAGTGGCGTCATTCAGGTTCCTGGGCACCACCATCTCTCAAGACCTGAAGTGGGACACTCACATAGACGCCACTATCAAAAAGGCCCAACAAAGACTGTACTTCCTTCGGCAGCTGAGGAAGTTCAACCTGCCACAGGAGCTGCTAATACATTTCTACTCAGCCGTCATCGAGTCTGTTCTGTGCACGTCTATAACTGTTTGGTTTGGCTCAGCTACAAAATCAGACATGAGAAGACTACAGAGAACGGTTCGAACTGCTGAAAGGATTATTGGTGCTCCCCTGCCCACCCTTCAGGAACTGTATACATCCAGAGTGAGGAAAAGGGCTCTGAAAATCACTCTGGACCCCTCACATCCAGGCCATATCCTTTTTGACCTTTTGCCATCTGGCCGACGCTACAGAGCAGCAAATACCAGGACAGCCAGGCACAAGAACAGTTTCTTCCCCCAAGCAATCTATCTTTTGAACAGTTGAATGTTCCCAGCATTGGGCAATAATAAAAATAAAAATTAAAAGTGCAATAACCTCATATTTATTACCACACCCACATCCCTACATCTCAATTCATTCTATTCTATTCTGTATATACAAATACTTTATTTTCTTATTTAAATATGTGTATTTTTTATTTTTTATTTTTTATTTCTCATTCTATTTTCTGTTGTTATTTGTACTGTTATTGTTATCTCTGTGCACTGGAGCCTGTTACACTAAAACAAATTCCTTGTATGTGCAAACATACTTGGCAATAAAGCTCTTTCTGATTCTGATTCTGATTCTGATTCTGATCACGCCCCTCCAGGTATCACTGTCGTTGCCCACATGGGCGTTGAAGTCCCCCAGCAAAACTATGGAGTCCCCAGTCGGAGCACCTTCCAGCACCCCTCGCAGGGTCTCCAAGAAGGTTGGGTAGTCCACACTGTCGTTCGGCCCATAAGCCGAAACAACAGTGAGACACCTATCCCCGGCCCGAAGGCACAGGGAAACAAGCAAGCCCACCCCAGCCTGACGCCTCTCACCATTGGGCACTCCAGAGAAGAAGAGGGTCCAACCTCTCTCAAGGAGTTGGGTTCCAGAGCCCAGGCTGTGCGTGGAGGCAAGCCCGACTATCTCTAGCCGGTACCGCTCAACCTCCCTCACCAGCTCGGGCTCCTTCCCCCCCAGTTAGGTGACATTCCATGTCCCAAAAGCCAGATTCTTTGTCCAGGGTTTGGGTCATCGGGGCCCCGGCCCATGACTGCTACCAAAAACACATTGCACCGGACCCTCATGCTCCTTCCTGTGGGTGGTGGGCCTACGGGAAGGTGGGCCTACGTCTTTTCTTCGGGCTGTGCCTGGCCGAGTCCCGCAGGCAAAGACTCGGCCACCAGACTCGCTCGCCTGCGTGCCCCAACCCCAGGCCTGGCTCCAGGGTGGGGCCCCGGTGACGCCAGTCCGGGCGACGTAACGGTCCTTGATTTTATATTTCTGAACATTTGCTTTTCATATCTTCTAGTGCTATGAGGAAAACAGTCAAAAAAAATGTAAAATCAAGTAGTTATATATTCAAATAAGATATATATATACACTGTATATATATATATATATATATATATATATATATATATATATATATATATACAATGAGGCAAAAAAGTATTTAGTCAGCCACTAATTGTGCAAGTTCTCCCACTTAAAAAGATGAGAGAGGCCTGTAATTTTCATCATAGGTACACTTCAACTATGAGAGACAGAATGAGAAAAAAAAATCCAGAAAATCACATTGTCTGATCTTTAAAGAATTTATTTGCAAATTATGGTGGAAAATAAGTATTTGGTCAATAACAAAAGTTCATCTCAATACTTTGTTATATACCCTTTGTTGGCAATGACAGAGGTCAAACGTTTTCTGTAAGTCGCCACAAGGTTTTTACACACTTTTGCTGGTAGTTTGGCCCATTCCTCCATGCAGATCTCCTCTAGAGCAGTGATGTTTTGGGGCTGTCGCTGGGCAACACGGATTTTCAACTCCCTCCAAAGATTTTCTATGGGGTTGAGATCTGGAGACTGGCTAGGCCACTCCAGGACCTTGAAATGCTTCTTACGAAGCCACTCCTTCGTTGCCCGGGCGGTGTGTTTGGGATCATTGTCATGCTGAAAGACCCAGCCACGTTTCATCTTCAATGCCCTTGCTGATGGAAGGAGGTTTTTACTCAAAATCTCACGATACATGGCCCCATTCATTCTTTCCTTTACACGGATCAGTCATCCTGGTCCCTTTGCAGAAAAACAGCCCCAAAGCATGATGTTTCCATCCCCATGCTTCACAGTAGGTATGGTGTTCTTTGGATGCAACTCAGCATTCTTTCTCCTCCAAATATGACAAGTTGAGTTTTTACCAAAAAGTTCTATTTTGGTTTCATCTGACCATATGACATTCTCCCAATCCTCTTCTGGATCATCCAAATGCTCTCTAGCAAACTTCAGAGGGGCCCGGACATGTACTGGCTTAAGCAGGGGGACACGTCTGGCACTGCAGGATTTGAGTCCCTGGCGGCGTAGTGTGTTACTGATGGTAGCCTTTGTTACTTTGGTCCCAGCTCTCTGCAGGTCATTCACTAGGTCCCCCCGTGTGGTTCTGGGATTTTTGCTCACCGTTCTTGTGATCATTTTGACCCCACGGGGTGAGATCTTGCGTGGAGCCCCAGATCGAGGGAGATTATCAGTAGTCTTGTATGTCTTCCATTTTCTAATAATTGCTCCCACAGTTGATTTCTTCACACCAAGCTGCTTACCTATTGCAGATTCAGTCTTCCCAGCCTGGTGCAGGTCTACAATTTTGTTTCTGGTGTCCTTTGACAGCTCTTTGGTCTTGGCCATAGTGGAGTTTGGAGTCTGACTGTTTGAGGTTGTGGACAGGTGTCTTTTATACTGATAACGAGTTCAAACAGGTGCCATTAATACAGGTAACGAGTGGAGGACAGAGGAGCCTCTTAAAGAAGAAGTTACAGGTCTGTGAGAGCCAGAAATCTTGCTTTTTTGTAGGTGACCAAATACTTATTTTCCACCATAATTTGCAAATAAATTCTTTAAAAGTCAGACAATGTGATTTTCTGGATTTTTTTTTCTCATTCTGTCTCTCATAGTTAAAGTGTACCTATGATGAAAATTACAGGCCTCTCTCATCTTTTTAAGTGGGAGAACTTGCACAATTGGTGGCTGACTAAATACTTTTTTGCCCCATTGTATATATATATATATATATATATATATATATATATATATATATATATATATATATATATATATATATAATAAAGCCCTTCACACTCAAGTTCTCCTCTCTAATCTTTATATTTCTACTTCTAATTCTTTTATATTCTGTTGAAACCTTTGCACAGGAGCTTAACAGGCCACGAAAAGCCCTCAGGAAAGATCATGAGGTCTTATCTAAGGCATAGTAAGAATAATGTACAATCTATTACCCACTCTCTTAAAGAAAGACAGGTAGCTGCATATGTGCTTTCTGGTTTTTTTTTAAAAGGGATTCAAGTACATGATTCTCTGTGAGTTTTCTCCTGCAACTATAAAGATGTAACAATTTTGGTCAAAATTAAAAAAAAATCCCAAAAAACTTACTCTTCTGTTGTTTTATGTAATTAGAAATCTCTGATTGGACACTATGTAATTTGTCTACATACTTTACTTTCTCCACCGAATGCAGCATTTCCAAAAAAAAAAAAAAAAAGGATTATAATTAATCCATCTTGTTCACCTCCGACAATATTTCATGTGCACATTACAGATGCTGCAGCAACAGGAGCTGAAAAATATTAGCCGCAACAGAGATCAAATCTGTATAAACACTGACTGTGAAATGACTGTGAATCTACAGTCTGGGCTGAAAAGAAATCAGCCCCAGCTTGCTTCTTTATTTATTTCCACAGACGTCCAAAATAATCCACCTTAAGACTGATAAAAACATATGTTTATGCCTCTATTGAAAGACACAAGAGTTTAGCCATGCTAGCCCATTTTTCTAGCTCTAGGGCTTGAACTCACATCCTTTATTCAGTGGTCCAGACATTAAACTATGATTCCACCACTCAGCATGAGAACTCACCAGCAGTCTACGTCACTAATACTATGGAAGTAGGGAGGGAGGTTAGGATGTTGGACCTCTGACCAAAAGGCTGTTGTCCTTGAGCAAAGCCCTTAACCCTCAGTTGTATGAATGTAAGTGGCTCTGGATAAGGGCGTCTGGTCAATACCAGAAATATAATACATATAACTCTTCTCTCCTGTCCGTCTCTGTTTTTTTTGTCTCTGTATTTGGTGTGTGTAGCCTGGCGTCTCTGATTCGAGGCCAGGTCCTGACATCTGATGGAACTCCTCTAGTGGGCGTCAACGTGAGTTTTGTGAACTACCCACAATACGGCTACACCATGACACGTCAGGACGGCATGTGAGTGCCCACACTTATCAGTCTAATCATACTATATGCATCGATATCAACACTAATACTTTTTGTTCACTTATGAATGAGAAAAGCTAGATTTAGATTCGACTGTATCGTGTGTATTCAGGTTTGACCTGGTGGCTAATGGCGGGTCATCTCTGACCCTGCGCTTTGAGCGAGCTCCGTTCCTGAAGCAGGAGCGCACTGTGTGGTTGCCATGGAACCGCTTCTATGCCATGGACACGCTGGTCATGAAGACACAAGAGATCAGCATCCCAGGCTGTGACATGAGCGGCTTTGTCAGACACGATCCTGTGCTTGTGCCTTCCCCTCTATCTTCCTTCTTTAGCTCCAACCCCACAGACAAGCACATTATACCCGAGAGCCAGGTACACACACCTACTTGCTTCATGAGAAAGATTAATACTAGAAATTATTAAGGAGCAGCATGATCACAAACTGACCGCTACAAGATATTATTACTTATGAAATGGATTTGCAATCAAATCCTTCTTTATGTTTTTCAGCGTTAATATACTGTAGATAAACATCTACAGCTTTACACAGCTTTGATATAGAGAGTAGATATAAATATAATAAATATACTACAATAAAAAAAAAATTAGTTCATTTTTGATTACAAAAATCATTGTTCAAATATATTTCGTCCGTTCCACAGAAAAGCTCTACTTTTCTTAGCCGAAAACCAAAAAAAAAATCTAACCAAATCTACACTGAATTTTTAATGAACACTAAAAAAATAAAATAATAAGAGAGCCTGGGGTTTTAAATCAGTTTGCCTGCAGGGCAATAATATGCAGTAGCTTGGTAAAACTAGGAAAACAATGACTCATAGCGTTGTAAAAGAGCACCGGTTCCCTGGAGCGTCTCTCTAATCACCTGTAACCTTCTCTGCCTTTGTGTAATATTGTATTCATGAAAATTATTCTTGCTGTTGTGAAGTCCCGCACAATATATGGACAATAATGTTTTATTTTCTCACCATATTTAAGGTATTTCATCAATAAGGGCTAAATTAATGTAGGAAATGCTTTGTGTTTAAAAAAACAAACAAGGGACCATCAATCACCACTAATCTCTCTCTCTCTCTCTCTCTCTCTCTCTCTCTCTCTCTCTCTCTCCTCAGGTTCTTCATGAACAAGTGGAGATCCCAGGCACCAGTCTAAACCTGTGCTATCTGAGCTCGAGGGCATCAGGATATCATGCCCTACTCAAAGTGACCATGACCACAGCCCAGGTGCCCGTTAGCCTGGCCAAGGTGCATCTGATGGTGGCCATGGAGGGTCATCTGTTTCAGAAGTGGTTCCACGCCTCACCCAACCTGGCCTACACGTACATCTGGGACAAAACAGATGCCTACAGACAGAGAGTGTACGGCCTGGCTGAGGCTGTGGGTGAGTGCTCTTAAGGCGCCGGTGCATTTTTCCAAATCTGAGCTTGGTACATTTGTTTTCTTTCATGGGCACGCTTTAGAAAAGTGATTCCTGATCTAACAGAATAAAAAAAGAATGCAGTTTGTCTGACAGCAGTCTACTCCCGGGTTTGGGGTTGGAGAAAGGCATGTCGTGGTCTGAAGAGAAGATGAAATGCCTTCTAGATCTATCGGGTGAAGACGGCAGTCAAACACAAGCGACTACATTTCAAAGAATTATTTTTATATAGAAGCAAACAGCTCCGACTTAAAGGCTTCACTTCAGCTGTACATCAGCATCATGTTTTAAAGCGTTCTGAAAAGTCTGTAAAAGATAACAGTTTAAAGGAGTTCAGAAATCTTCTCATTCATGGGAAATCTATGGAAATTCTGAAGCACTTATAATCTGTTGTCCAATTAAACAACAAAATAATAGGATTTAAATCTGTTGTCTTTGAGCACACCCCTTTTTTGGACTTAGGGCAGAATCCCTAATGCTTATCATCTATACTGGGTTTCCTTTTTATTTCACAATTATAAATTAAACCTTAGCAAGAAATTTTAAGCCAAGAAGACTGAATTAATTAAAAAGCAATTTGGGAAATATCTTGAACAAAGCTTGATTTTCTTCATAAGAAAATTGGAAAAACCCAGGGTAATAAAAAAAAACCCAGAGTAATAATTAAAGTCTAACGCACATCAGTGCAGAAACCTGCTTAAGAATCTGAACGGTATTTCCATGTATACGTGTGCACTGATGTAGTTTGACATTCGATTTGCTCTTCATACAGCGGTTCGATAAAATTGTCAGTCAGTGCTTTTCCCTCAACTACACGTCATTTAATATGGAGACTCCCTTTCTCTCAGCTAATAAGGCCTACTGGACCTATGTTGTTCGCTTCAAATTAGTTGAAGCAATAAGTTGTCTAGTCCCTGGTCAGCAGTGAAATTAAATTAAGCTCATAAAGTGTGTGTGTCTATGTGTGAACTTATTTCTTTTTCTTTATGAGTCCTCTGCTCTGTTTCTTGTTCTCGTTCTCTCTCTCATTCTCTCTCTCTCTCATTTTCTCTAGTGTCTGTTGGATACGAGTATGAGACGTGTCCCAGTCAGATCCTGTGGGAGAAGAGAACTGCAATGCTACAGGGCTATGAGCTCACCCCGTCGAACCTGGGGGGCTGGTCACTGGACAAACACCACACACTCAACATCCGCCATGGTAAGCCAAAACCCTCACACATGTACCTGTGCCTATAAAAGATTTGTCATATTCACCAGTGCTTTAATGTACAAACACATGAATAAATAACACAGTTATTTTGTGCTTCAGGTTTTAGAAAGCCACCAAATTTACACTCTCATGTTCCAGGATGGTAAGTGTAGATCTGTAGGAGAAGGGCAAATCTGTGTGTGTAGATCTGTAGGAAAAGGGCAAATCTGTGCATGTGACTGGGGTAGTTGTTTGGCCATAATCTCCTAGAAAACTTTTGCTAATGTCAGAAAGAAACACAACAACATGGCATCACAAACATTATCCAAATTGCATATCCAGTCAGTGGAAGAGTGGGATAAATTTGACAGGATGGCAAGACACTCTTGGAAGTCTTATTTGACAGTGTTGCTGCCGTTATTAGGTTGAGTGGATAAAACGACATGTGCAGATCATTTTTTTTTGCAGTATTTTCCCCTCATTTTCTCCCTCATTTGGTCACCTGCCAATTCCCACCCACCGCCAACTCTCCCTATCATCCAGCAGCTACCAGTTGGGGAGGGTGAAGGCTTAACGGTGTCTCCTCCAAGAAACCAGTCATGTTTTGGTTCGTGCTGTGTCTACAAAATGCTGTAAATGTATATTTCAGGAAAACGCTATCAGCCCTATTACTCATACATGAGCTCACAGTTGCTCGTGATTGGCTAGGATTGCTGTGATTGACTGGGGAAAACCTGTGAGAGAGAGAGAGAGAGAGAGAGAGAGAGAGAGAGAGAGAGAGAGAGAGAGAGAGAGAGAGAATATGCATCGAGAGAGTACAGCCAGTTTACCTCCCTCGGCCACAGATGGCTGTAAAATCATTGGGATCGTTAGTGCAAGCATATGATATTCTCTTACATAAACCTTTGCATAAATCTGCTTGCCATTTAATCTTAGAGGAATGACACATCACCAAATAACCACCTGTACCTACTGATAACTCTGTTGACGCACCGATCTAAAGGTGCTGCTCACAGTATTCTAAATAGAGCTTACAGTGCGTCAGGATAAAAGGACATGCTCGCATCGCTGCACGCGTCTTGCTTTCTTTCACACATTCAGTCCTCTGACTGGTATATATTAATGATGAGTAATTCTAATTGCGTGTTTCAAGCTTCACATTCAGTCTCAAAAAGACCAGAAGCAACAGCGAGTGACGTACATGATGTTTACAATCTGAGATCATAACCTCACACACTGAGAGCTGTTACACATTAATGCTGATGCTAAAAGGATAAAAATGAATGGTAGCGCTGTAACTTTAGGTTTTCATGGAAGAACAAGTCTTTAGAATGGAGCACAAGCTGCATTTTGTTTTATCTCATTGACAAGAAAGGGAAAAAAGAAAGGCTAGTGAGGGTTTTATAGCTGCTCAAACATAAGTGCAGAGGACAGTTCTGCTCAATTAAATGTAGCTATAAATGGATAAACATGTTGTTCTAATTCTGATCCTTGAAATAACTGTTGTTTATGGGAAAACTCAGGGGAGGTAACCACACGGTCACACCACACTGCTGTGTTTTACTTCTTTACTATATCACAATTATTTTTTTTAATTGTGTAAAGTTTGTCGACTAGAGAGACCATATATTGAATTTGTAAATTTTCCATCATTAGGAGCTGATGAAAAGCATCCTTCAGTAACGCTGTTGCTAATATCAGAATTTCCACTTGGCATTTGTGTGTTTTAAAAAAAACGAATGCGTGCCGTTCCTCTTCATTTGTGTCTCTCAGGTATTCTTCATAAAGGCTCTGGGGAGAATGTGTTCATATCTGAGCAGCAGCCTCCAGTCATCAGCAGCATCATGGGAAATGGGCGGCGGCGCAGCATCTCTTGCCCCAGCTGCAGTGGCCTGGCCGAGGGCAACAAGCTGCTGGCACCCGTGGCCCTGGCCTGCGATGGAGAGGGCAACCTGTATGTGGGCGACCTTAACTTTGTCAGGAGGGTGTACCCTTCCCTTAACACCACGACCATCCTGGAGCTGCGGTAAGACATGCGTGTCGTCCTTTCTTTTTACTTTTTAAAGAAAGATATAACAGTTCCAGTTGTATTTTTGAGTTTTAATGTCTCTTTCTGTCTCCTGCCTGTGTATGTGACTCGACATTGAAGATATAAAGATTTGCGACACAGGTAAGCTGCATACCACCAGACGCACGAATGAATTTATTTTTAAATGTTCGTAGCAGTCTGTAAATTTTGGAAATTTCTGCTTTGGTTGACCAAACACAGGCCCTTTTCTGGGCCGGAAAAAAAGTACATGACATGAAGAAACTAAGCAGATGTGTTGCATGGCAAAAGTCACAGATCACAGTATTTCAGAATGCAATTATGAAATGATTTGCTCATTATAGGTCTAAACCATTTTTAATCATCACAAATTGCACCTTTACTGAAAAGTTTCCAGTTGTAGTGATTTTCACCTTCTTTTTCCTCTATTAATCCCCCGTATCTCATCCACTTTCTTTCCATTTTGCGTTCCTTTCAAAATGATGTCTTTTTTATAGCTTATTTTAGAAGTCTCATTACTCTGCTCAGATGTGCTTTTAACATTTTATCATGCTCACCAAGGTGACGCTGCTCTTGGCCCGAGACTATTAAGACAAATTCCTTTCGTTTCCGTATTTCCATAGCAACAGCCTGAGCCATAAGTACTACCTGGCTGTGGATCCGGTCTCAGGAGCTCTGTTCCTGTCAGACACCAACTCCAGACAGATCTACCGTGTGCGCTCCCTGAGCAGTTCCCGCCCA
This sequence comes from Hemibagrus guttatus, assembly GCA_033459395.1. NCBI lineage: Eukaryota > Metazoa > Chordata > Actinopteri > Siluriformes > Bagridae > Hemibagrus > Hemibagrus guttatus. The sequence goes on along the minus strand of JAUCMX010000014.1, from coordinate 19,581,325 downwards.
TTCATGGCTAACACTCAGGTGGTGGCAGGCACAGGCGAGCAGTGTGTGCCCTTTGACGAGGCACGGTGTGGAGACGGGGGCAGAGCCGTGGAGGCCACGCTGATGAGCCCCAGAGGTGAGCTCTCTCGCGCTTTCCGTCATGCTTGCTGCACAACATTGCAAACGGATACAGGATATCTGGGTTTTCTTTCTAATCAGGAACTGACTTGTGGCTACTCCATCAAGTGATTCGCTCAGGGGAAATAAGTCGTTTTTGAGGGGGGGGTTTTTTATATGCAAGCCTCTGTTTTATAGACTGAAATCTGTATGGCAAAGCTGTTCTTGTATTAGGATTCTATAAAGCGTATGCCAGTCGATTAACATTTGTTAGGCAGCCTGTAAAAAACACATCAGATCATCTTGGCTGAATCCATGCACTTAAAAAAGACAAAAATGATAAACATGTGAACATTTTTGACCAATACTTTGCCACATAATTTTATAAACTCTGCTGTAAAATAATCTCTAGTTTATGAAAATGTCTCTCTTAGGTTACTTTTAAATGGAAGTGCAATTAAATGCCTCTCGCCTCTTTTTTTTAGTATTGTTAACAAACAGACTCAAATGCTTTCAATCTTAAAAAATGCTAAATTTTGTATCAAAATCACTGTTTTAGTTGCAATAACTGTGTTTTATATTGGTACATTTGCAACAAGAAAAAAATTTCATGAAATGAAAAATTAATTTTCATGTATTATCACAACAGTGATGTGAGTAATGCTGCGTTCCGCTACAGACACACCAGCATTTCTTTCTAGGGTGTTAGCTAATTATTCTTTTTTTTAATAGTAGCTACCTTCCAGAGGAACATGGCATTTGTAGAGACACATATCGTTTTCTTTACTTTGTGTCTTTAGACACATTTTTCTCTCGATATTATGTTTGCATAGTGCAGTATATATTCAGTGCACAGATTCTGCTCTGCAAGGAAGATCAGAGATGTTTGAAATCAGTTTAGACATCATGAGACAGGCTGAGAATGCTAATCTGTATTTCAAGCGAGCTGTCAGCTCAGGTGTTTAACTTATGAAGACTGTCATCTATGTTTGGCTGAACCTTCCTTTGCAGTAAATAGAACATGATTTTGTTTGCAAGCCTGTTAGCGGTGAATCCTGTGAAAAGGCATACCGGCTAATCTTTTATTATTATCTGTGATGCTCACCCACAGGCATCGCTGTGGATAAGAACGGGCTCATGTACTTCGTGGACGCCACAATGATCCGTAAGGTGGATCAGAATGGCATAATTTCCACTCTGATAAAAACCAACGATCTGACCGCAGTCAGGCCTCTCAGCTGTGACACCAGTATGGACGTCAGCCAGGTCGGTGCATTTACTCCACTCTGCTTTTGTGCTTTGTCTCTTCATTTGTGAGCAATGTACAACTGCATTATTCAAAACTACCCCAAACTGGAAATGACTAAACCTGAGGTGCCAACATCATTACAGTTTAACATGGAGGAAGAGCTTCGAATTATATCTGCTCTTTGGCTTACAATAGCTGAGACCAAAGCATGATATTTTGTTAAGGATAATAAAATCAGCATGATAACGATATTAAAATTATGTATTATGTGTCATTTTTTTCTGAACTGAAACAAAACTGAAATATTGCAACAGAACTAGGGATTGGTTTTAATAATATTCTGTGATTTTATTATTTTCTGTTTGTTTTTATGGTCTGCAATTAACAGTGCACTACCTCTGAATACCATTTGTGCCAAAAGACATAAAAGTGGAACATTTGGTACTGAATCAGTGCCCAGTTGAAAATATTCTGGTAGTTTATGGTGTTGAAAATGGCCACTATCTGTCTCCCCCTCTCTCTCTTTCTCAACCTTGCTGTCTCAAATCTCTGCCCCCTCACTGTCTCCATCATCATTTTTAGCATCTGTCTGACTAGTCCCTTCTCCATCTTTCCCATGTGGCATACAAAAGGTGCATTACTCATGTCCCAGATGCTTGCATTGTTTGTTTGACAAGCACTCTTGCAAAGAAAAAAAGAACCAGGCCATCAGTCTGTATCTAGCTCTAGAATTGAGCCTTCAATCTGATAGAAAGATTTCCTGTGTGTCTGTGTGCAGGTGCGCCTGGAGTGGCCTACTGACCTGGCCGTCAACCCTATGGACAACTCGCTGTACGTGCTAGAAAACAACGTTGTCCTGCGAATCACAGAGAACCAGCAGGTAAGCATCGTGGCTGGCCGGCCCATGCACTGCCAGGTTCCCGGTATCGACTACTCCCTCAGCAGACTGGCCATCCACTCGGCACTGGAGAGCGCTACAGCCATCGCTGTCTCCCATTCGGGCGTGCTCTACATCGCAGAGAGTGATGAGAAGAAAATAAACCGTGTGAGGCAGGTCAGCGCTGATGGCGAGATCTCACTGCTGGCTGGTGCTACATCCGAGTGTGACTGTAAGAACGACGTCAACTGCAACTGCTATTCCGGTGATGACAGTTACGCGGCCGACGCCAACCTCAACGCTCCCGCCTCAATGGCAGTGTCACCCGATGGCACACTCTACATCGCTGACCTGAACAACATCCGTGTGCGAGCAGTGCGTATCAACCGGCCAGGCCTGAACGCCATAGGTCAGTACGAGCTGGGTTCAGCCTTGGAGCAGGAGCTGTACGTGTTCACCGAGGATGGTCTGCACAGGCAAACGCTCAGTCTCATCACAGGCCTTCCGTTATATAACTTCAGCTACGGAGTGGACGGAGAACTTGTCTCGATCACCGATAGCTCCAACAACACTCTGAAGATCAGGAGAGAGGCAGGTGGAGTGGTTCGGCTGTTACTGCTGCCTGAGAACCAGGTGGTGACGTTGGGAATGGATGCAAGCGGAAACCTGCGCTCTGTTTCTGCCCTTAACCAGGACGTTGCGCTGCTTACTTACACCACCAACACCGAGCTGCTTGCCTCAAAAGCTGACGAGTCCGGGTGGACCATCTTCTACAAGTGAGTAACAAATTGCACTTGGTTTTAAATTACTTACAAGAATTAGTTTTTAAATATAATACGCCTGTAATTATATGCTGCCACAAACAGAACATACGTCAACGTTCACTTACTATAAAGCCCCTTCCAACACAGTTAGGCTGAATCCCAAATGGCTTAATATTTACCGTATGTGTTTATTACATAGGGTATCAGTTAATGCACTGTAGAACACACAGACTACGCATTATAACTCCATCTGAAATTCATCCAGAGGAAAAATGACTCTCATAAGTGTTGGAAATGAACTATTTATGTAATCGCCTCTACACATATACTTTGTCAATTAAAAAAAAATAGTGGACCAAAACCATGCCATAATAATGCAACAGGCATTTATGTGAAACCCTTTTCCTACATCAAAGACAAAGTTAATTGCATAAATGAAATGCATACATTAACTGCTATGCTTTAGTTGTTTAAGAGTAAATTGTTTGCAAATACTATGGAAATTTTAATAGCATTTGAAGCAACCCTTATTTGTCACATATACATTATAGCACAGTGAAATTCTTTGTTTCTGACCCCGTGCTTGGATCAGAGCACAGGGTGTTAGCTGTGTTACAGTGCACAGAGGGCTAAGGACCTTGCTCAAAGGCCCAGCAGTGGCAGCATGGCCATGCTGGGGCTTGAACTCCTGACCTTCTGATATCAGTTACCCTGAGTCTGAACCAGTGAGACCCCACTGCACAAATGTTCAGCAATGAAGGATAATGTTAACACTAAGGACATCATTTATCTCAAACATTATCTTGCAAATGACCCTTATTGCACTGTGTTTTGATAAATATTATATATTCCCATGTCTTTATTTATTATTATGGCAACAGAAACAACAGAATGAGTTACAATGTGTTTCTTTTCTACAGTGTAAAGCTCTACGTTAAAGAGTTTTAGTGCCACCTGGTGTCAGAAGCAGGGTAGTGCACTCTTTAATGTTAAAGTAATTTGATAATAAAAAGTTACATTTGCAATAAGTTGAAAATAATTTTTTCTAAATAATGATAATAAAAAGAAATTGAGTCTGTCTCCCAATCTCCAAGGTTGAGGGTTTCATACCCACCTCCTCTCTGTGTGTGGAGTTTGCATGTTCTTCTTATGCTAGGGGTTTCCTCTGGTTACTCCGGTTTCCTCCTCCAGTCCAAAGATTTAAACGCATTTAAGGCTAATTGGCATCTCAAAAATTGTCTGGAGAGTGTGTGTGATTTGTGCTGTACAATGTGTTTGCACCCTGTTCAGGGTGTCCCCCACCTTGTGCCTCCGTGTCTCCTAGGATAGCCTCCAGGTTTCCCATGACCATGTGTAGGATAAACGCTACAGAAAATAAGATGGATGGTTAATACTAATTATATCTCTTAAGAGTGAAAGACATCGAAACGTTATAATTTACGCAGTATGTACTGTTGATTAGGTTTGCAGATGTTTTTTTCTTGTTTGTTTGTTTGCAGCTACGACGGCGAGGGTCGTTTAACGAACGTGTCCTACCCCACTGGTATGGTGACGAGTCTGCACCGTGAGATGGAACAGTCCATCAACATCGATATGCAGAGCTCAAACAGGGATGATGACATCACTATTATCACCAACCTGTCCTCAGTGGAGGCATCGTATACCGTGCTTCAAGGTAAGAAGAGTATAGAGTTGTATATGACTTCACGGCACATGAAAACATATACAAATAACGCAACAGATGGAATGGGATGTCCTCTTAACGAACCACAATGAAATCACTATGTGTATATGTCCAGCAGTGCAGAGGAAGCAATTAAATTCTTAAAGCTTAACATTTGAAGCTCAGATGTTCCGCTATAATACTCTCGAACAATGGATCGCTTACAATGATATCTCCACTAGCTAGCTTCCTATTACAGCCAACATCTGCATCTGTTGTTTACCCCAGATAAATGAGTTTGAAGGCTTTTCTGAGCTGAATTTGGATACCGAGTGTTTGTTAACTATATTCTGGAGTGTACTTAAAAGTTTCTGATGACTGTTCAATGCGTAAATGATTGCATTTTGAGTGTGCATGTCTGTTGTGAGTGCCGGCTGATGTAATTACATTGTGTAAATGGAACCAAAGGAATTTGTGGTGCTTTTATCCCAAACTAAAGCGTGTTATTTCTAGCAATCATTAACATCAGTCCACTTTTTCTGTTGCACATATAACCTTGCCAGAATGATACATTTTAATGTAATGTGTAGAATCAGATCAAATCTAAAGATTTCTATCAAATAAAATGCAGCTTCCTTTCTTGTTCCTCGCTGAATATCTCCCCCGCTGCCTTCTCACAGATCAAGTTCGGAATAGCTATCAGATGTACTACAATGGCACCCTGAGGGTCTCCTATGCCAACGGCATGGGACTCAGCTTTCACACTGAACCTCACATCCTGGCAGGCTCGGTCACGCCGACAATCGGGAGGCGCAACATTTCTCTACCGACAGACAGCGGCCTCAACTCTATTGAGTGGAGGATGAGGAAAGAACTGACCAAAGGCAAAATCACTGTGTTTGGAAGAAAACTACGTGTAAGCTTGAATTTTAGTCAATAAAATCAAGATCAAAATTTGCTGTATGTCTTTCTTGTAAGATGTATCGATATAATATTTAGGGACGTACCGATTTTGTACAGGTTATGTTATCAAATCTGATTCTGATATTAAACTCTTATACTTTATATTCTTGCAACATGTCTTGGGTTGACTGACAGTACACATATCTTACAGTTAGACAAAGAACTCAACTTGCACATCACCATCATGCCTGAGATTTTGTGTAACTTGGCAACAGAAGCTTGCAGCTTGAGTTCCTTGGTTACTGTGAAAATGTCTGCATCAGATTAGTGTATTATAGTAAATGATTGGAAAGGTAGAATGAGTACTTATATAATAATAATCACACTAAGTTGGTGCAATTCTTAAAAATTCCCCAGGCTCACGGCAGGAATCTGCTTTCCATCGATTACGACCGCAACACGAGAACGGAGAAGGTGTACGACGATCACCGGAAGTTTACGCTGCGTATCATTTACGACGCTCAGGGCCGACCTGCCACCTGGCTCCCAAGCAGCAGTCTGGCACTGGTCAACGTGTCGTACTCAGCCACTGGTCGTCTGGTGGGCTTACAGAGGGGAAGCATGAGCGAGAAGAGTGAGTTCGACACTTTTGGTCGCATCCTATCTCGCACCTTTGTGGATGGGAAGGTGTGGAGCTTCAGCTATGTTGATAAGGTGAGTTATGCTTGGACTAAATTGGTCTGGTTACAGATATTGTATTTGTATCCCATGGGAGATGAAACCTAATAAATGATAACAAAGTAAAACATTCTTTACATAAAATGTGATATGGTCTGACTTTAATATCAAATATTAATGAAATTGTTTCTTGTTCTGTTTCTCTGTGCACAGTCCATGGTGCTGCTGCTGCAGCAGAGTCAGAAGCAGTACGTCTTTGATTTCGATAGCTCTGGTGGGCTTACAGCGGTCACCATGCCCAGCATGGCCAGACACACCATGTCCACCCATGTCTCTGTGGGCTACATCCGCAACATCTACAACCCTCCCGAAAGCAATGCCACTGTCATCCATGACTTCACTGAGGATGGCCGGCCCCGGGCCACCTTCTACCTGGGAACAGGTCGTCGTGTGCTCTACAAGTATGGAAAGCTAGCCAAGCTCTCAGAAGTTCTATACGACTCGACCGCAGTTACGTTCGGCTATGATGAAACAGCTGGGGTTCTCAAAATGGTGAATTTGCAAAGTGGTGGCTTCTCCTGTACTATCCGCTATCGCAAGCTCGGTCCCCTGGTGGACAAACAGATGTACCGCTTCTCAGAGGAGGGGATGGTCAATGCCCGTTTTGATTACACCTACCATGACAGCAGTTTCCGCGTGGCCAGCATAAAGCCAGTGATCGGAGAGACTCCTCTTCCTGTGGATCTTTACCGTTACGATGAGATCTCTGGCAAGGTGGAGCACTTTGGCAAATTTGGTATCATCTACTATGACATTAACCAAATCATAACCACAGCCGTAATGACACTCAGCAAACACTTCGATGCTCATGGACGCATAAAAGAGGTGCAGTATGAGATCTTCCGCTCTCTTATGTACTGGATGACGGTGCAGTATGACAGTATGGGTCGTGTGATCAAGCGTGAGCTTAAAATCGGGCCCTACGCCAACACCACACAGTACCGCTACGAGTACGACGGCGACGGCCAGCTTGTTGGCGTCAAGGTCAATGATTGGTCCATGTGGCGTTATAGCTACGACCTGAATGGCAACTTGCACTTGCTGAACCCTGGAAACAGTGCCCGATTGCTGCCACTGCGCTATGACCTGCGTGACCGCATCACACGCCTTGGTGACATGCAGTACAGGCTGGATGAAGATGGTTTCCTCAGCCAGAGAGGCTCTGACTTCTTTGAGTACAACTCCAAAGGCTTGCTAGAGCGGGCTTACAGCCGCACAGCGGACGGTTGGAGTGTTCAGTATCGCTATGATGGCCTTGGGCGCCGTGTGTCACGTCGCACATCTACTGGCGAGCACCAGCAGTACTTCTATGCTGACCTCAATCACCCGAGCCGGGTCAGCCACATCTACAACCATTCCAAGGCTGAGATCACTTCCTTCTACTACGACCTTCAGGGCCACCTGTTCGCCATGGAGGTGAATGGTGGCGAGGAGTACTATATCGCATCAGACAACACGGGTACTCCGCTGGCTGTCTTTAGCAGCAATGGGCAAATGGTTAAGCAACTGCTGTACACAGCGTATGGCGAGATATACCATGACTCTAACCCAGATTTCCAGCTTGTGTTTGGCTTCCATGGAGGACTGTATGACCCTCTTACCAAGCTGGTGCACTTTACCCAAAAAGACTACGACGTACTAGCAGGCCGCTGGACCTCACCTGACCACACGCTCTGGGCGAGGATAGGCAGAGAGCCAGCACCATTCAACCTGTACATGTTCAAGAACAATAATCCTCTCAGCGACATGATTGATGTTAAAAATTATGTGACAGGTAAGAGTTTCCCAAAATACCAGACAAACTATGGCAGTGTTGTGATATGATGATAAATGACATTAAATTATGCTGAGAGATTTGTAGGTATCATCAGTAATTTCATAACATTTAACACTTCATTGTCACCTAATTAGCACAGTATCAGCTGCCACTTGGTTAGCAAATCCAAATATTGTGACTGGGATGTAGTGTGGAAAGTCTGTCATATTGCATGCTATAAACATGCTGACATCACATAATTAGGCTGCTGCAAAACAGCTAAGATTATTATAGAACACTCTTGCTGTGTTCTCTCTCTAGACGTGAAGAGCTGGCTGGTCATGTTTGGTTTCCAGCTCAGCAACATCATACCAGGGTTTCCTAGGCATCCATTATATTTTGTTGACCCTCCGTATGAATTGCTTGCCAGTCAGGACTGTGACAGTGCTCAGGTATGTTTACTTTACCACACTTGTGTAAATACCATGTGCTCCAGTTGATTTTGAACTTGAAATGACCTGAGCATCGAGCTGAGACTGTTTTCTCTTTAACATATGCACTTTGACGTTCACAGCTGTTCACAGGAGTGCAGCATTCAGTGGAGCGACACAACAAGGCCTTTATGGCCCTGGAGGGACGGCAGCTCAACAAACAGTGGCGTGTTAGACGAGACAAGCCTGGCTACTGGTTCGGCACCAGCACACCTGTTGTGAGAAAAGGCATGATGCTGGCTATCAGGGAGGGCCACGTTTTGGCATCCGTGACAAGTGCGGCCAGTGAGGGCAGCCGCAAGATTGCACAGGTACTCACCGGTGCCATCTACCTTGAAGGCATGCACTACACCATAGAAAGGCATGACTGGCACTTCTTTGTGAAGCTCGGGCTACCCGATGGCGACCTCTTGGCTTTGGGGATCAGTGGTGGGCACAGGACGCTAGAGAACGGTATCAACGTGACAGTAAGCGGCCGATCACGCCGCGGTGTCACTATGGAGATTCACATGCCGGCATTAGTGTTTAGCGTACGTTATGGGCTGGGCGTCGAGCTGCTGGAAAATGAGCGAGATCGTGTGCAGGAGCAAGCTCAACAGAGGGCGGTGGCTCGAGCCTGGGCCATGGAGCAGCAGCAGGTACAAGAGGGCAGGGATGTGAGCCGAGCGTGGAGCGAGAGCGAGAAGCAACAGCTCCTAGCGGTGGGGAAAGTCCCAGGCTACGAAGGCTACTACATACTCCCGGTGGAGCAGTATCCTGAACTGGCAGACAGCAGGGCTAACATCCAGTTCCTCAAACAGAATGAGATGGGAAAGAGGTAACAGAGCCAGGCTGCTGCAGCCATCATTTCCTCATCTCCCACGGACAGAGGAACCAAATCCAGAAAGAGCTGCCAGCAGTTTCCACAAAGACTTCAACCCCCTTGGAGAAGCTACAGCATGCAGCCAAAATTGGATTGGATAAAGACTTGTTTAAAACCTTTTTTGTAAGAAAATGTTAGACTTTTTAAGAGATGTCACAGGTTTTTAGACCATTTTGGGCTTAGTGATGGCAAGCCTGACATCCATATCAAGGCACCTTTCAAAAACAGGAAGCAGATAACAAACATGCAGAAAGTGAGTCAGCGTCTCAGGCCTCAAAATATGATTGTCACTTAAGCCATCACTTGCCAGTATATGTATTAAATCTGTGGATGATAAACCCCACAGGATTCATTTTGAAGATTTCTGCAAAAGGAACTTTGACGTGTCTCATTTCAGTCTCTTGTCCCCCACAACTTTCCGGATTTGACTTGTACTAGAAGACAGTCGTGGTACTTATTGGAGTACACGTTCTCGAGATCTCTGTCCTTTTACATTTGCACTATAAGACAATCACAAGGAGATTTTCGCTGCCGAATCTCCATAAAGATTGATCTTTTTATTTAGCCTTTGTATAATATGTAAAACTCCATTAAGATTTTTCTTTTATTTTAATTTGCAGCCAAGCAAAGAAGTTATAGAAAGGTAATATATCGTGTCTTTTGTTTATACTTTAAATTATGTCTTTGAAACTGTGAAATACATATTAATCTTATACTATATGTAAAACTGTCAGTAAGTAGGAGGACTGGATTAAAACCCAATGTGTACATTTATTTAAGGAAGTGACTTTATGTTTGGGGGAAAAATCCATGTCAAGAAAGATTCATGATGAACAGTTCATGTAACATTGTAAGGTTTTGTTTTTTTCCTTTTTCTAATTGAGTTCTGTTATTGTTGCTGTACCAGAATCTCTTCTCTCTGCCTGTGAAATGCCACAACGAATGTCAAGATGTACGGCAAATGTAAAAAAAAACAAACAACAACAACAACAACAACAACAACAACAAAAAAAAAAAAAAAACACTCGGACACTAAGAGACAGAGATGGTCTTTGGGAATTTGAAAATAAACCATTCCATTTTTACACTTTAATTGTGCTTTTCCTCTCATCAGAGCCAAATAAATGTATTTTGCAAGTTTGTGTTCTTAATTACGTCCAATTAAAGAACCAGTTCTACACAGGTGAGAATATGATTGTGCAGCATCGGGTGTGTGATTATATGGCTGTGTGTGGCTGTGTGTGTGTGTGTGTGTGTTTTTTTTTTAAAGATAGGGGGTGAAAATGAATAACAGAAGGGGTCTTAGCCAGTGAAGTGCTAGCCGATGCTTAGCAACAGTGTATGAATAAAAGGAGCAGGAATTGCACAGTAAGTCCTTAAATGACTCTCCATTTTAGAAGGGCTATCACAGTGTTGCTGTGGCAACATAACAATAGCGTCTAACAATTTGACTCAAATACCAGAAACTTTGATGAAATTTTGACCATCTGGCTAACTAGCTAACTGAGTAACCCTGACAAAATGGCGGATCACTCATAAGACACTACGTCATGGCGTCACATTCCCAAGCCCTTGTCTCAGGTAAAATTTAAACTCAATAGGTAATGCTTCACTTTTTCTGTTTTTGAATAATCAAGGGGTGTGGTGTGTGTGTGTGTGTGTGTGTGTGTGTGTGTGTGTGTGTGTGTGTGTGTGTGTGTAAAAAAGGGGTGAGAGAGAGAGAGAGAGAGCGAGCGCATTCTGCCAAACATAATCAGTTGTTAATGGACGCGTTCATTATATCGAGTAGGGAGGGCAGATACACTTAAATACTTTTAAATGACAGACTTCACTTAACATAACAACATAATAACGTGCTTTCGTGTATGAAGCCCAAGTTTTACGTCAACGAGCATTGTACATTTTTACTCATAACAAGAAGTCAACCTGTACAGGGGATGTACTCAAAACACGCTGTAAACTTATTCGTAAAGATCAGAATAAACTGTTCTACTTTCATTACTCTGTGTGATAACATATTGCCTTTGAGGGTTGCTTGTGAAATATAAAGTAATTACAGTAGATCAATGTATAGATCCATCATTGTCCATGTGGAGAAACAATCGATGTAATTGCAGGTATAATGAAACGATTAAGCTTGCGCATGCGCACTTCGCTTTTTTGACGCCCATGTCTTAAGTCATGTTTCTACGTATGTTAAACTGCTAGAGGCATTTTAAGTTAACTAAATAAACTTAATTAGAATATGCTCCCTGTGGTTTTATGCTGGAAATATCATTGAACGAATCTTCTGCGATGTGAAAAATATTAAACAACTCTGCATCGCCTTAACTGGCAATTAAATAGCGTCTTTCTGTCTGATCTATTGCAGTTGTATGTATTAGATGACACAGATGTTGTTTGAACACTTTAGAAGTTAACACTAAACATTAAAAACAGGTAAGCACAAACTTTTCTGAGGAATATCTGCCGAATATCAATATCAACCAACGAGCCAAATCTACTCTAGTGCGCAAATGTGGCTGTTGCTTTCTTTATCTATTCTTTGTTTATTTAAGTACACAAGCTACTTTTTTCTCTCTTTTTTTTTTTAATTAACATCCGCCACAAGTGGTCAGCAATAACTACAGATGTGCACTTGGTCAAATTTGTCTTGTGATCCGATCATTAGGAGGTTGTCCTTGATGCAGTACAGAAGAGAAGTGTCCTGATAGCATCTCAGACAACATCAAAACACCGCCTAGTGACCAGTGTTGCCAGATTCGCTTTTTTCACACGAAATTAAACAACGTTTAAACACATACACTGTAACTAATGGGTTGTGGCTTTTTCCTGTGTGGCTTAGGTGTTTTACATACATTATATCTACTGTTTTAAATCTACGCTATGCTCAAAAGTATGTTGACATCTAATCACCTCACCCATATGTGCTTCTTGAATATCTCAATCCAAAACCATGGACATTGATATAGAGTTTGTCCTCCCTTTGCTGCTACAAAAGCCTTCACATTTTAAGGAAGGCTTCCTAGTAGATTTTAAAACATATCTGTTGGAATTTGTGCAAATATGGGTCCAAGAGTGTTAGTGAGGTTGGGCACTGATATTGGGAAATAAGGCCTGGCAAACATCTGATGTTCAGTTCATCCCCAAGGTGTGCAGCAGGGTTGAGGTTAGGGCTCTGTCAACACTACTTCTATCCCAACTTTGGCATAGTATGTGTTCATGAAGCTCGCTTTGTGCACAAGGGGGCATTGTTAAGCTGAAATTTTCAAGCAGATTTAGGCCTCTTAGTACGTTAAGGAACTTGACGTTAAAGTGCATTTTCAGTGTGTGCTTCCAACATTGTGTGAGACATTTCGTGTATATTAAAATATTCATGTAAGCCATATAACACGGTCACTTATCCTACATGTGCTTCTTGTTATCAGGCTTTCTTTAAGACTAATTTTAATGTTAATGTTTCATTAAGAGTTACTAGATTTTTTTAGACTTATAGTCATTTTGCGGTCAAGTGTGGTGGTGGTGGTGGTGGTGGTGGTGCAGTGGGTAATATACCACCTAAAAGCTCCAGAGTCCTGGTTTCTGTCGGTGTAGAGTTTCGCATGGTCTCCCCATGGTCACATAGATCATCAAGGTACTCCAGTTTTTTTCCCACTGTCCAAAACATGCATGTAGGCAGATTTGCTACACTAAATTCCCCCGAGGTGCGAATGAGTGTGTAAATGTGTGTGTGCATGGTGTCCTCCAATTAGTTAGCGACCCATCCTGCATGAATTCTCCTACCTTTCACCCAGAGTTCCCTGGCTTGTAATGTGACATTTTTTTCTTTTTTAAATGACTCTTATAAGAAAGAAAGCTGTTTTAATTGCCTTCACAGGCTCTGTAAACACAACAAAAAAGGCATGGCACTATGGTCACTGAGCTCATAACTGTTTTGGTGTAATTTCAGCAGGGTATTTTGTGGCTCGTGGCTTAAGGTCTAAAATAGATCCAGCAGTTGCAGGTTGCAGTGAATATTTATATGTCGAGAAAATGGTAGGCTACAGAATATGGAGGAAATTCCATGCCAGAGGAAAAAGGAATCAAGATGGTGAAATAACATGATATGCAACACACAGATGATATTGCTTTTTATTAGCGACAATATACCGACAGTGAAAAAAAGCAAACTTTTATTGCATAAATGGTGCTGTTCAGTAGGGTTTTGCTTTTTCAACAATCGAATGGTGACTAATTGATGCTGTAGCCGATGGAAGTCCCCCATGCAACGCATCTTAGTTTCATCTGTCTGTGGGAAAGAACTCATTGTCCAATCACAGCCCCTAAACCGTACAGGGGGTGTGGCAGTAAAAAGGGAAGAAAAGAATCACATGTTACTGTCAATATAAAGGAACATCTTTATAAATTCTTATTGGCTCATTGTTTCTTCATTACTACTTCACTGATTGTCAAACCTTTTAGGGTTTTTTTGTAGAATCATTACTAATACTAATTATAAATGTGTTAATACAGCATACAGCAAAGATCAGGACTTCAAATTACTTGAACATACAATTCAGCTAGGAGTAAGATATTTATTAATGAAATTCCTGCCGTGTTTAAGACAGCATCATGCTGTTATTTGAGCTGTTCTGATCTGCCGTTTGTGAACAACTAGTCGGCTGTTTAAGGTGCGTGTGGAGACGTGTTTTTGCAGATGTGTAGATCTCTCGCAGTGTAACTCTACTCAGTGTAAGCTTGTTTCAGCGTTTGTTCAAATCTCAGATGTTTGATATTTGTTAGACAGCATGACAGGGATCCGTTACTTTGCTGCCTGCTGCATTTAGACCCCTAAATGCAGATGATCTAGATGAAGTAACTAACACCATAGGCACTATTTTCACCAGCACACTAGATACTGTTGCCCCCATCCGATTAAAAAAGGTCAGAGATAAAACACCTGCACCATGGTACAATAGGCATACCCACGCCCTCAAGAGAGCAACCCGTAACCTCAAGCGAAAGTGGAGAAAATCTAAATTAGAAGTTTTTAGAATTGCGTATAAAGACAGTATGTCCAGCTATAGACAGGCTCTAAAAGCTGCTAGGGCTGAGCATCTGAGCAAACTGATAGAAATAAACCAAAACAATCCCAGATTCTTATTTAGTACAGTGGCTAGACTAACAAAACATCAGATATCTGAGGAAAAGTACTCCATCACAGTTTAGTAGTGAGGACTTTATGAATTTCTTTACCGAAAAAAATCGATAGTGTCAGGAACAAAATAATGGATGTTAAACCCTTTTTGACAGCATCCGGTGATCTAGTCCAGCCTAAAGCTCCACATAAAAAAAGCTACAATGCTTTACAGGTATAGGACAGGAAGAGCTATATAAACTTATCACCACGGCTAATTCAAAAAACGTGTTTGTTAGCTCCAATTCCAACTAGATTGCTGAAAGAAGCGATACATACAGCTGGAGAGCCTCTCCTCAACATTATTAATTCCTCGTTATATTTAGGTCATGTCCCTAAACCTCTCAAGTTAGCAGTTATTAAGCCTCTTCTTAAGAAACCTAAACTAGCTCCTAATGAATTATCAAATTACAGACCGTTTTCAAACCTTCCTTCTATATCTAAAATATTAGAAAAGGTTGTGTCTGCTCAATTATGCTTTTTCTTACAGGAAAATAATATCCTTGAAGAATTTCAGTCAGGTTTCAGGCCCCATCATAGTACAGAAACTGCACTAGTAAAAATCACAAATGACTTTGTTTTTAGCTTCGGACCAAGGCTGCATCTCAGTATTAGTCTTACTTGATCTTAGTGCTGCATTCGACACTATAGATCATAACATTCTCGTATATCGCTTACAAGATTTTTCTCAGTATACATGCTTCCCTTAGGCAACATCATTAGAAGGCATGGGATTAGTTTCCACTGTTATGCTGACAATACCCACTTATATATCTCATCAAAACCAGATGAAATATCTAAATTGTCTAGATTAACAGAGTGTGTTAAAGATATTAAAGATTGGATGGCTGATAATTTTCTATTACTAAATCCTGATAAGACAGAGATATTACTGATTGGTCCAAAAACCAGTACACAAAAGCTTTCACAATTCAACTTGCATTTAGAAGGATGTTCTATTACTACTAGCTCTACAGTGAAAGGCCTGGGCGTAATATTAGACAGAAACTTTAGACAGAAACTCCTTTGAAAAACATATTTCCGACATTACAAAAGCAGCCTTCCTTCACCTCAGAAATATCGCCAAGCTTAGGAACATTTTATCTGTATCTGATGCAGAAAAGCTAGTTCGTGCATTCATGACCTTCAGACTGGACTATTGTAATGCATTACTAGGTGGTTGTCCTAGTAAGTTGGCATGTTCAATAAACAAGCTACAGTTAGTCCAAAATGCAGCCGCCAGAGTCCTTACCAGGTCAAGAAAATATGACCGTATATCCCCAATATTATCATCCCTGCACTGGCTACCTGTTAAGTTTAGAATTGATTATAAACTAGCACTATTTACGTACAAGGCTCTAAATGGTTTAGCTCCCACGTATCTAGCCCTTAAGATCTCAAAACTCTAGCCTTCTGGTAGTTCCCAGAATATCAAAATATACAAAAGGGGGTAGAGCCTTTTCGTATTTAGCTCCTAAACTTTGGAATAGTCTTCCTGACAGTGTTTGGGGCTCAGACAGAGTCTCCCAGTTTAAATGTAGACTAAAGACATATCTCTTTAGCCAGGCATACACCTAATACATCCCATAGCCTCATGCTCCAGTATATCTGATTAAATGCACATTATCATCTAGTGCCTGCTAATATTATGAATAGCAGCTACGCTAATTACTTTCCATTTGTTTCCCTTCTTCTACCCATCCCGAGACATATAGAGATTGTGCCAGCTCCAGTGGCATCCAGAGATGGACCAGCTCCTGCCGGTTTCTGCTTTGTGAGGACTGGGGTATTCAAAGCAACACTGCCAACCCTATGTGGACGACAACAACCTCCTAATTAATTTACACATAACATTCTACACATGCTGTATCTGCATCACACAACTAATACAGAAAGGACATTGTTCATATTACACTCTCCGGTGTCACCCAAATGAGGATGGGTTCCCTTTTGAGTCTAGTTCCTCTCAAGGTTTCTTCCTAATACCATCTAAGGGAGTTTTTCCTTGCCACAGTCGCCTCAGTCACCTGATAATGATATTTTGCTCATTAGATCATAGAGGAGCCATAGTTCAGCCATAGTTAGGCACACAGCAGCAATCACTCAGCAAAATATTGCAAACTTTTCCTGGTTTAGAGACAAGGCAATGAACCAATCATTACTCTTTACAGCTGTGATGAGCAGAAAAGCATCTCACTTCAAACCAGAAGCAACAGCAGAAGACCACATCAGGATCTGCTTATGTCAGTCAATAACAGGACTCGAGTCTGCAGCAGGCACAAAAACGGACCGTTGAAGATGGGGAAAAAGACCAGGTGATGCCATCCTGTCAGCCTGAACCATTTTCTTTGCACTTCACTCACCAACGTGCCGATTTCACCCACACGCTGTTTGTTTTTCGTTTTTCACACCATTCACTTTAAACTGTTGTGTGTGAAAATCCCAGGAGAGTCTAAAATACTCAAATCAACTCAAATGGTCCCAACAACCATCACATTTTCTTCTCATGTTGATGATTTTGATGTGAAGATTAACTAAAGCTCTTTTTCTTTATATGCATGACTTCCTGATGGATTTAATAATTCCTTGACTGAACACGTGTATATTTATTTAGCTATTTATTTCTGCCACAGCATATCTGCAGCAGATCATGTTGTGCAAGCTCCCCAGTGCAATCTTCTCCATAACCAAATACAGTCTGCATGAAGCAAGATGATTAAAATAACCGTAATTGATCAGGAAGTGCTTCGATTGCTGTGGTAAACACTGACGTTTGGCTAGCTACTAAAACCAGGCAAAGATAGACAAATATTAGGACAAGCTGAATGGATTCACGCTGTGCATGCTCAAGCGCTCATGAATTTCCTATTCCATGTAACCCACACTCATATGAAACCCTTTCTGTAAGCAAATGGACAGGTTTCCAGAGGCTCCTGTTTGATTTGTGCTACATCTTTAAATAGCATGAAGCAGCAGAGGGTAAGTTTACACATAGGAACTATTTAGTGAGCTGAGTGTTACGCCACAGGGGAGGGGGGACTGACACTAGAGTGCTGTGCCCTTTAATCACTCTGGGGAAGTAATGATGGTGTTTTCTTTAAAGTGGCTTATGCAAGAGCGTCCACAACATAATACGATGCAACAGGGAACACAGATGAAGATGCAAAGTGCATTTCGCATCAACGCAACCCAGAGAGAAACGTTGTTCAATTACTGTAGGCTACAAATCATTTGGTTTTGTGTGATTGAAAGAATTTTATCTCAGCTGTAACAATGTTGATACAACCACTGATATTTATTTTATCTGGATGACAAAAGATTCATTTGATTATCCATTAAAAATTGCAATAATAATTTGATGCAACTGGGGGGCACAGTGGCTTGGTGGTTAGCACGTTTGCCTCACACCTCCAGGGTTGGGAGTTCGATTCCCGCCTCCGCCGTGTGTGTGTGGAGTTTGCATGTTCTTCCCGTGCCTCGGGGGTTTCCTCCCCCGGTCCAAAGACTTGCATTGTAGGTTGATTGACATCTCTAAATTGTCCATAGTGTGTGTGTGTGTCCTGCGATGGGTTGGCACTCCGTCCAGGGTGTATCCTGCCTTGATGCCCGATGACGCCTGAGACCCGTGACCCGAGGAATAGATCGGATAAGCGGTAGACAATGAATGAATTTGATGCCTCTATTTATTGTTTTAACTCCTCAGTGAGACTAGAAGACACTTGGGGTTAGTTGGAGTTGTTTAATTACGTTGTGAGGTCAGACACCTCTACAGACCTCCAGTGTGCACTTGTGAAGGTCCACACATCTACATTATGAATCATACATTCAACATTCCAACATTACAGGAAACATGACTTAAATCAGAAAAGGTTCAATTATATTCATAAATCACTCTAACAAGCTCAAAAACTGTGGTTTTTATTTCGTATAGATTACTGAGTAGAAATTTGCTTTCTGACAGGATTTTCCTCAACAGATTTCCTCCCCACTGGCTTTAAACTGAACAAAAACATGCATTCCATCAACCATGGTCATCACCTTCATTAGATCTCCATTAATAGCTATTTGAATTCTACCAATGTGTTTGCTTTGTGGCTACATGCAATAAAAATAAAAACAGCTCAGCTGACATACGTCTGGAGCTATGATTGCATTTCTATAAACGTTTCAGTGCATAGCGTCGAATTTATTGAAGTCGTGACAAGAAGTCATCCAAACTGGAATATGTAAAATCCCTGAACAAAACAGACATCGCTCTTTCTTTCATCGGATCGTTGTTTTTGCAGTAGTCATACATAAATACAGAGAGGAAAAGGTCTTTACAGATGAGGGTTTGGCTACAGATAGATTAGGTCAACATGTCCCAGAGACAGCAGCAGCACAGCGCCGTCCAGCACGCGGTCAGACACGCCTGATCCCCAGAATCGCCCCGCCGATCTTGTTCCACCACATACACTGTAGAAACAGGAACAGAGAAGTTAAACACAATTATCGAGGTGATTTAATTACAACAATGATGCACAATGCTTCTAGATATTTTTCAGCCATGTTATAAAATTGCCATAATAGAAAGCAACAGTGGGTCCATAGAAAATAAAAAGGGCATTTTTCCTATTTAATTACCACGGTGAAATTTTCAACCAAATGGGTTTAAATAATAAACAAAAAAAAGACCACCAAAAAGTCTTGGAAATAGACCCTGTGAATGGAAAGTTCAGGAATAAAAAGCTTTATAGCTCAAGCAAATCTATCCTGAGGGGAAGTGGAGATTATTTCATAATAAAAAGTTTGAGAAATTTTGCTATAAAGAAACCAAAATCATTTTAGTTCCATCTCTAGTTTCACCTCAGTGTGCCTGTGTGTGTGTGTGTGTGTGTGTATAAAAGTGTGTGTTAATTCAAGTGCATTGTCCTCTCTGTGAAAATCAAATAGAATGGTTTCCAGCATTAGATAACATCAGAAACCTAAGCAGCATTTTCCTGCCGTTTAAAGCCATAAGCAGATGCATATTATACACTACAAAGACGAGCAAAGCTACATTTAGCATTCATATTCTGCCACAAGAAGATTATAATACGACTTGTTCACAGAGATCAGGCAATAATACTCTTTTTTTAAATTTACATTTCATTTACATCGATTCTTGTATTTGTGATTTTTCTCTAAAAGACTTTTCAGAATTCAATTACATGCTTCAGGTCACTAGCATAAAATCCTAACGTCTGCATAGTAGCTCTGTGCTCATCATCACAAATACCAGTGAGCTGTGTCTGTGCTTTGTAACCCTTCAGCTCAATGCATGCATTCAGCCTCACTCGTATATCACTTCCACAGACATAACCGATGGAATAAACATAATGGGCCTAGCTATTATAGGGTTAGTTACCACTCTGGGGATTATTTTTAGGTAAGAGCGCATCAATAACAGCACCTTTTCTGTGAAAGCGTGCCAACAATGTCATTTTTTACGCAATTCCTGTTATCACTTATGATACAGCATGTGTAAAGGTAATTACTCTCTTATCCTTAAGCACAGAAATTCAGTGCTCTGAAGATTTCACCAGAAACTCACAATCTGACACTGGAGACTCTTCTGACAGAAATCTTCTCTATAGCAACTATTATGCATTTCCCCCCCCGTTATTGTTCTACTATGTTATCGTTTCCATAGCAATAACTAACTCACAAAAATATACTTATAAATATATATATTTTTTTAAATATTGCATTTTTTTAAAATGTCAGTGGCTATATAAAGAATAACGTATTAGGACAAGCATGATAAGATATACCTGTGATGTTATAGAATATTTTCTATAACATCACAGGTACATCTTATCATGCTTGAGCAATGAGAATTTAGAATTCAAAAGCAACCATGAGGAGAGCAGACGACGCTCACCAGTGTTTTTGGGAGCCTCCCCATACATCGCTCCTCCGTACCCCGGCTGAGGAGGTACTGGATATCCCTGATAGCCAGGCTGGATGGGGTACGACCCCGGTGGTGCAGCAGGGTAATTAGGGTATGGTCCTTGCTCAGGACCGGGTGGAAAGCCCTGAGCAGGGTAGCCCTGAGGCGGGTAACCCTGAGGAGGGTAACCGGGGGCATTGACAGGAGGGTAACCTGGAACAGGGGCACCCGGGCCTGTGTATGGCGGAGGATGATCGTAGTTCATCTCCACGTTGGAGCAGTCACCTGGAAAATAAGGGAAAAAAACAACACCGCTTTGTCAACAATCAGCTTTCATTCGATACAAACGCACACCAAGTCAGAAACCGAAGACTGACGTCTGCTTTTGACATCGAGTGTTCTGTAGCCTCTCCCTTCCGACTGCGTCTGTCAGCCTAGTTGATAAAGCTCACAGAGAGAAACCTCTAGAACACAAACCTAGAAGTGACTCATTAGTCGCAAACATTCCCATGTTTCTGATAACATTGTCATAATGGAGTCATATTGCAGTCATTAGCAGACAGAATTTCAAAATGTTACCCTATACTGAGAACAAACAAGGAACTAGGACTAATAACAAGGTTAAGGGTTGCTGTTGGTGCATCGATGGACTATTAAATGTAATGCAAATTAAAAGTGTTAACCTTTTAAAAGAAAGGTCATTAGAATGAGTCAGACACGAGACAGTGTCATAACAAATCTGTGTTATCCAACGGGAGGAATATAGTAAATTCATTTTCAGGTATTTTCACTTATTACATTATAAGGCTGCATCAATACTGATACTGGTATCAGATATCAGTCCAATACAGTGTTTGTTTATTCATACTTGTATTAAATGCCCCGATACCCGACATCTTTGTGAAAAGACGACCCAAAACGACCACAATCTGGATGTATTTCACGATTAACAATGCCAATCAAAGCCAAGCAGACTGCAAACTTTACTCTGTGAAAATATCAAGACGAGGTACGACAACATCTCAGAGCACCTCAGTGTTTTCTTCGCCATTACCACATAACTACTTTTCTTTAACTTTATCTTCAAACTTTCCAACGGGGTATTTATGAAAGCATTACACAGAAATGTGTCTCATGTAAACATTTACTAGCTGTCCAAACACTACCACCAAAAGTAAACAGGATTTCCATTCTTTTCTCAGTCTTGAAATTCTTGTCTGTTTAATCTTAGTGCTTAGATGAAAAAACACAGCTGAAACCTTTCTTCAAAGCTGCATTCTTTCTAGGAGGAAGTGCACCATAAGCTTGCATCATATTCCTGAGCAAGCTTTTGTCTGTATTAATTTACAATATACGCTAATAAACATTAACAGGAACAGGGCACAGGTCAGAACTCTTAATCATCTATGGACATTTGGGTTTAGTTGTTAATAATTGGTTTGGACTGTTAGATGGACAGGTGTGTAGAGTTTGGAAGTGGAGAGAAGTATACGAATACGAGCATATTTGAATTATTTACAGATCACATTCATTCATTCATTCATTGTCTATACTCGGGTCACAGGGAGACTGTGCCTATCTCAGGCGTCATTGGGCATCAAGGCAGGATACAACCTGGACGGAGTGCCAACCCATCGCAGGGCACACACACACACACACTCTCATTCACTCACGCAATCACACACTATGGACAATTTAGAGATGCCAATCAACCTACAATGCATGTCTTTGGACCGGGGGAGGAAATCGGAGTACCGGAGGAAACCCCCAAGGCACGGAGAGAACATGCAAACTCCACACACACATGGCGGAGGCAGGAATCGAACCCCCAATCCTGGAGGTGTGAGGCAAACGTGCTAACCACCAAGCCACCGTGCCCCCCCCGATCACATTGAATACAAATATTTTGTAAAAATATTTACACTTTTTTAAAGTGTACGTAAAGTGTACTTATAACCCTAAATACATTTTTTAAAAATACGGACTGGTATGTAAATTAAGCCAAAGATTAGAAGAATCCAGGATTCCCAGGGAAAAGTGGACATTCTGTGAAGTGAAGTGAAGCGAAGCGAAGTGACATGGAGTACAGTTAAGAGTCAATATGGAAGACCTGAAGTGTATAATTGACAGACGTTTACTGTACAATTACTGTACTGAACCATATATTTAGATACAACTAAGTTTAGCAGTTAGCTGCAAACAACTGGCTGAATCTGTATTTCTGGAGTTTGTATTCAGGACTCTGAGTTGCATTCATGTTTACATTCATGTTTAAACTCTTCCAAGCTCATTTCTATGATAAAGATGATAAAGCTAGGTATTTTGCCTAGCATGATGGTGACGTATCCACTTCTATACATGGCGTATCTCATGACAAACACATGCCTTTCCCAGTGATAAACTCAATCAGTGTGTATAAATCTTTATGAAGGAGAATCATTGTGTCAAGTGTCTCAAGCTTGGACAGGAAGTACTGTTAACATACAATAAGATAGCTTTCACTCAGCCAATTGAATTCAGGGCGATATCTGGTCAAGATACAAAACACACTGAGCAGTTCCATAATGGTGGTGAATTATTAACTAGAGGGCCACATAATGGTGTGGACACACAGTACACACAAGCAACACTGGAGCCTTTGTATGGCTTTATGTTCCTGTAACACAAATTAACCCATGAATCTCATTCACACGTTTAAAATAGAAATATTCTGTTTACACTTGAAAGGTCTGAGAAGGTGTTTGAGTAAATATGTTTGACAATAACAGCTTTTTTCTGTTTCAAAACTATAGTGTAGTAATGGTGTGGTGGCCCTGAGGTGGTTACTTGAGTATCGTTACTGTTTAATAACTAGTGGAAGCACAAGAACTTCGTGTGCCAGTGAACGCGCCATGTTCAGGCGAATAGAAGAGTGTGTTGTCACACAACAATACGCAGATGTTAGAGTGAGGAATTCAGACAGTCCTAGCAAATAAATAAACAACAACAAGTTTATATTCTTATATTCTTTCCACTTTTACTCTTCAACACGTAGTAGCTTGCTTAGTGTTTAAAAAAGTGTAGTTAACGGATTCCTGGAATAAGGGGTGAATCTAGGACCCTGGGGATTCCTTATGAAGCTGGACAGCGCATCAAAAATATGTGAGGTGTGAAAAAGGAGCGTTAAATTACATAAACACAAAGATAAAATGATACAATTACGTAGACAGACCTTTTTCTAATGAAATAGATATTTAAAGGCTATGACAGTTGAAGAAAATGAATTACCTTTGGTTTTAATCGAAGGTAGCGGTATTAATAGTCGTCGATATACTTTGCGAGCGCGTTCCTTCTTGCAGGTTTCACTTGATGCTAGATATGGTGTTTTAATGATATTGCAAGTCAGGTTTTAAGAGTCCGTATGCTGAGTCAAAGACGTAAATGTTCCTCTCAACCAGCAGCGCGTAATAATGACGCCACGGTTGCCGCGGTGCCTTCGACCTTATTGGAAAGTTCTGACAGCACTTTATCAGCTGACCCTCCACAGTGTTGCCAGATTGTGTGTCGACCCGCCCAACTGCAGTGTTTTATAGTCATATTGTGCTGGGGGGAAAATGGACGCTGGGACAACCTTGGGAAAGACCTTCTTTAGATAAATTAAGATTGCAGTTCCGGATCATTTTAAATCGTGACTAGTTTGAAATAATATCCGACTCAAAGTGGCAACCCTGACAACCCACGCATCCTCCTCTCTCATTAGATACTACGTCACTTCACCAAATAGAGGCTGATTGTATAACTGTGACGGATAAATGGAGAGCGTGAAGCATTTCATTCATTTTACTGCTTACATGGAAACTAGTGAAGAATGCTGGGAAAATAGGAATACGAGGTAGGAGGTGGTAGGATATCTAAAAACCTAAAAGAAAAAAATGTGGAGTTTATTATTATTTTTTTTTTATTATATATCATTTCAACTTTGACATTTATCATGACGTCATTCTGAACAATTGTTGCACAATGATCATCACACCCTTATGCCATCTTCTTGATGGTCTTACCACAAAGTTGGAAACACAATTGTTACAATTTCCTTCCCCACAAACCAGTTCTAGCATGACCATCTCCCTGTTCACAAAGCACAGAGCTCCGTGAATATCTGGTTTGTCTCCAGTTTGAACTCCAGTGTCCTGCACAGAGCCCTGACCTCAACCGTACTGAACACCTTTGGGATGAACTGGAATGTTGAGTGCATGCCACGCCCCCTCTGCTGACCCTGGTGTCTGACCTCACTAATTTTCTTTATGGCTAAATGGAAAAAATCCCTACATCCACACTCTAGTGGAAAGCCTTCCCAGAATAATGGGGCTTATTATAACAATACATAAAGGGGGAATAAATCTGTAATAGGCTATTAAAAAGCACTAATGGCAAACCTTTGGTCATATAGAGTATGTCTAAAGCCATTTATTTGTTACCAGATTGTGGTGAGTGGTGGCATGTCTGTACATGGTGCCCTGTGATGGACTGGTATTTCATCCTATTATTTCTAAACACCCAGTGTTCCTGGGATCCATCACAACCTTCATCAGGCTCCCAAGCCAGGAATCCAAGAGAGCAAACTCTATCTGCCTTGTCAACTCTCTCACTTGTCAATCATGGATGTCCGAAACCAGTTAGGAATGTTCTGGTTTGTTTTTGTAGTTTATCTAACTGTATCTTTTCCATCTTGATTTTTGCTCTTACTGGCTTACCATTTAATCAATCACAAATTTTAATAAAATATTAATAACAAATGTCTTTCTATGGCTGACCCACCAGAGATGGCATCATTACATCTAGCATCCAGTAATACAAACAGATTTTAATGAAATTTGAAAGATGTTCGACACACTTCCCAATAGCTTGTGGGCAACACAGTGGCATAGCGAGTATTGTTCCCACATCACAGTTAGAAACAAAGCACAGCTTTCGGTCTATCTGGAGCTCCTCCAACATTCTCCAATTCCTTTCCCTACCCTATCCAGTGGATTTGTTATAACAAATCACCCCTCGGTGTGCAGTTGTGCACGTGGTACCTTGCAGTGTTTCTGTGATATGCTTTGGATCCACCTGAGCAGAATAAAGTAATTACTGAAGATGAATGAATGAATGAATACTAATACACACATTTTTCTGTCAGGGCTACATCATATATATTTTATCATTACAGTTGAACAGCGCGGCAAAAACCTGAAATAAATGATCTATAAATCTTGATCCGTCTGTGTTTCAGTGCAGTGGCTGAATTTTGAAGCAATTTTTCAATCTATGACAAAGAGATCAGATATTTAAACCTAAATGTACAGGTAATCTGTCAAACAGAAGACAATTAAAATTTACTTAAGAACAAAAACTAGCAAATATGTTTAAACAGTTATGCAATACAGACTAATTCAAGCTGTTATATATGAATAAACAAATTATCTGCCATGGGCAACAATATTCTTACTCACAGTGCAATATGAAAAGAAGAACAAAATAATACATGAATTGCCGTGTGTATGTGTTAATATAACTTGTATAAACTTAAGCCGTTTCACTTGTAAACAGATTGGCGCTATTTTCTGACCAAGTCAGGAATGTATGCTTTGTTGCTCAGTGAAAGACGGTCTGCCTCCAGCGTTTATCATGGAGGAATGGCCAGAGACAGTTTCTAATCGCTGTTTTAAACGAAGTCGGCTCCACGCTCAGCCCAAGCAGCTCCAGACGAGAACATTCCAACTGCGAGTTCTGCGGCCTCTGAGCTCCGGCTCCAGCGGGCTGCTCTGTCAACTACACACACACACACGAAAATGCAGACACACAAATTCAGATTTGTTAATATAGTAAACGCAAAAATGGACCCATGTGATTTAGGCAACCAATTTTTGTACAAGTTCCTGAGATAAACAATCATCTATGATGAACAGCATTGTAAAAGAAATACCATAGCAAAGACGTGGTCAAAAATGATCATTTTCTTTAAAATACTATAAAGAACAGTTAACTAAACAAAGCCCACATTTAGTAGCCTTTAAAATAAAATAAAAAAGTCATGTACAATTTGTGCAGCTTTATAAGGAAATTAGCTGAGAGGTTTTCCTGAGTGTCTTGGAGAACGTGCCAAAATTCTTCTGGAAAATCTGTCACACTTTTCAATTCAATTAAATTTATTTGTATAGCACTTTTAACAATGGATATTATCTCAAAGCAGCTTTACAGAAATATAGAAACGTGGAATAAAAATTATAAAGTTTAAAATTAAATTAATATTTATCCCTAATGAGCAAGCCTGAGGTGATTGTGATGAGGAAAAACTCCCTGTGAGGATATGAGGAAGAAATCTTGAGAGGAACCAGGCTCAGAAGGAAACCGCATGCTCATTTGGGAGACACTGGATAAATGTAAATAATGTCCTTTCTACAACAGTTTATAGTCAAGTGGAATTGTGCAACCAAGAGCTCTTGAGAAACTAATAGGTGTAATTTCATAGGAGTTCATTATAGACTTAATTGCTTAACTGAGACACTTGTTTCTTTTTTTTTTTTTGCAAATCCCAGCAGGCCCATTATGTAATATGCCGACTGTATTTCTTTCTTTTTTTAGTAGGCTAAGTGTCTACATTTACACCACACAACTAGCAGAATGCTGACTAAACCCCAGTAAAATTACATGCAGTGTGCACATGTTAGTAGACGTACCGGTATCAGGTGACTCCTGGGCAGGTTAAACGCCTCTGCAATAGCACAGGCTATCTCGTATTTAGTCATCTGTTCTTTCCCAGAATAATGGAAGATCCCTCGCATAGATGGGTCCTACAATGTCACATTAACATAAAGACATGAGGAGAGTTGTGCATGTGTCGTTCAATTAAATCAACAAATCGTCCTTCTCAAATACTTTTTTTATGCTAGTAGACCAATAGGCCAGTAGTCCATTTTACCTTGGAATTAGTGCAAAGATATCCACAGTATATCAAACGCTGCTATATTTTTCTCAGATGACCCTTTTAAACTTTTTTTTCCAGAAGCTGTTACGTAGTAAATTTCTGACATCTTCCGTCATCACCAGGAAAAGCATTTTGCTCTTTCGAGGGAAAGAGTTTAACCCTAAATACGCAATACTCTGCTTTGCACAGAGAGCAGGGCTCAGCATGCCAAAATGAAAATAGCATGCATTTAAACAAATTAGCTGTAAAATGAAGCGTGTGCCAAGAAAGTGATGCGTATTCCCTAGTCAGAAGAAAAACAAAACAGATTTTTAGGCCTGCCATAAAACAGTGTGGCAGCTAAGGTAAAATTTCTACATTTTCTACTAACCAGTTAGTAGTTTTTGTTTTATAAAAGTATATACATTTCAGATTTATGTGGGGCTTTGTGTTCATTCACCCACATGAGCATTAGTGAGATTAGACACCGAAGTCAGGTGAGGAGGTCTGGGGTGCAGTCGGCATTCCAGTTCATCCCAAAGGTGTTCAATGGGGTTGAGATCAAAGCTCTGTGCAGGATACTCAAGTTCTTCCACTCCAAACTTGGCTAACAATTGTCAACAATTTGGGTCTGTTAGTTCCATTCATTCATTCATTGTCTACCGCTTATCCGATCTATTCTCGGGTCACGGGGAGCCTGTGCCTATCTCAGGCGTCATTGGGCATAAAGGCAGGATACACCCTGGACGGAGTGCCAACCCATCGCAGGGCCCCACACACACACGCTCATTCACTTACGCAATCACACACTACGGACAATTTAGAGATGCCAATCAACCTACCATGCATGTCTTTGGATTGGGGGAGGAAACCAGGAGTACCCGGAGGAAACCCCCGAGGCACGGGGAGAACATGCAAACTCCACACACACGTGGCGGAGGCAGGAATCGAACCCCCAACCCTGGAGGTGTGAGGCAAACGTGCTAACCACTAAGCCACCGTGGGTTTGTTTCCAGGCTCAAAATGGCCAGAAAAAATAACTTTTTCTTTTTATGGTAAGAACTTCTCACCATGCTGTGAAGATAGAACAGCGCAGACTGGTTCTAACCAGCACAGAAAAAGGAGTGGGAGGCTCTGGTGCGCAACTGGAAAACAAGGAAATTTCCAAGTGACCCCAAACTTTTGAACATTAGTGTAGACATTGCATGCAATTCACACTGCATCAAATTCACAATGCATCTATTCTGTAGATGCTACAACCAGAACAGAAACCTTCATTTAATCGACACCTATACAAGTGTTAATACAACATGAAGTCAAATGGGTGTTTATCACTCCTTTATATAACATAATTTGGAGCAAAATGTCATTTCTTTAGGACTGTAGTGGAAAACATAACACAATAATAGATACTCAGGACTATAAGTATAGCCAGACAATAAATACACAGAATTTGGGCTATAACTGAACTAGAAGCATTAAAATTTAACCCAGGTGTTTAGCAATACTAATATTACAACCAGTATTATTGAACCTTTTCACCCCTACTGGTTAACTGGTTATATTTGCATATCCAGCTTAGTTAGAGGGACATTCAGAAACGCCTGATTACCTGAAGCCCTCGCTCAGCCATGTTCCTGCAGACATGTGCCACGTCCCTGGTGTATGTGGGGAAGCGCTGCTGGCAATGGTCTACAGTTGTGCTCTCAGCTCCATCCTGAATGCGATCCCACAGCACAGTGACGGCGCTCTCCTCCACCTTCTCTATCTCTCCATACAGAATGGGCACCCTGAGTATTGCAGCACCTGAAGCATGTTTAAAAAAAATAAAAATAAAAATTAAAGTGACATTTCCTGTACGATTACCACAATTGCTATTGTCGATGAGTATATTTCCTCACATCTTCCAAGATCATTAGCATTATAGTTAAACATCTGCAAATTGGTGACTTTGAAGTCACAGGTATCTCTCAACATGATGCCAACATCACCATGCTTCAATGTGGGGGTATTATCAGGGTGATGAGGGTCAGGTTACTGCCAAACATAGCAATAAACCTGAGCTTTATGGAGTGTCTGGGCTTTGGCTGAAATGTGAACAGCTTCTCTATCTGAGATGTGGATCTCTCTAGCTTGCCTCTTGGTTGCTTCTCTGACTAAATTCCCTTAATTGTTTCAGTGAGTTTTGGTGGACAGCCTCGTCTAAGCAGAGTCGAGGTTGAGACATCTTCTTTGTGTTTTTAATAATAGATTTAATGCAGTCTGTGTATAAACTCAGTTGACTTCCTTTTCAGTCAGAGACGGTGATAGTTTGAAAGTGAAAACTAAGCTTTTATTCAGTGTATTCAATACAGTGGATCAGAGGAAACACATGAAGAGAAATAAATCTAAAGGGAAAGAAATTTCCATACCTGGACAGTGTCGGAGTATCTCGCCTTCCCCCCATAGCTTTGATTTCCCATATGTGTTTAATGGGTTGGGGGTATCGTTTTCTCCATATGGGGGATTGCGCCCATCAAACACGTAATCAGTGCTAATGTAGATCAGAAAGGCGCCAGCTGCATGAATTATAAAGGGACAAACCACAAATTAAGCCGAGCCACATACTCTACAGGAAACTACTCTACAAGAAAGCAACTTTCCCTTACGGTACTTGTTCGCTATCGGTTTTTCCAAAAGATGCAGATAAATATTCTTGATTAGTTTCTCATACTCATCTGATGTTCTGATACTCATCTGATCTGTTTAAAGGCTAACTACATGAACAGAACTTAAATGTTATCAATGTTATCAAATGTAACCAGTCTTATCAGAGCAGGGTTGCCAGGAATTGCTAGAAATTTCCAAACCAAAATCTGCTGAAAACCCAGTGCATTTTGTACTCTAGACTAAACACCTTTTTCGGCATTTCTTCCATTAGACATCCCAAATGATCAACAAAAAAAGCTTAAATAGCAACATGAGAAGCCAAGTGCCACTCTGACTTCACTGGAACACTCAATCTATAAATGAACTTCCTGTGTGAAATAAAGTATTTGAGAAACCACTGGCAGCCAGACCCTGTGTGATTTCACATTTATACAGTATTGAACATGCAGTAAATTATTTGTTTTTTTCATTTGGGACAATTTTTCAAATCAATGACATGATATTAAACACGCCACACAATTTCACTCCTCTACCTCTGACTCCCTGATGAATGTGCATGTTTTTATGTAGGCAGGTATTTAAATCCCATTTCAAAATAAACTGATTGTTAGTTAAAAAATAAAGGGCAATAATTTTTCAGTTTGTTGAGTTTTGAGATTTTGGTGCCCGTGGTACATCGTGAAAGTAGTCCAAAAAAACAAAACTGTGACCTTGTTATTTTCACCCATGACAAGAATTTTCAAACTAGCCTACCACAAACCTGGCAACCCTTGAAATAACTAAAATAATGATTTTTGCATGTCAAATAATAAATGGGAATTCGTTTAAGGTAGTTTTGTACAGATGCGAATTAGGAACTGAAGAAAGATCAGACCACATGTGCCGTAGGATTGGTCCAAATGAACCAATCAATCCAATTGTTTATATTTAACCCTTTAACACATAAGAACTAGTAAAGAACTGAGAAATCATGGCTCCACTAGTTCTGATGTGTTAAAGGGTTAAATATAAACAATTGAATTGATTGGTTCATTTGGACCAATCCTATGGCACATGTGGTCTGATCTTTCTTCAGTTCCTAATACTACATGGATGGTCGCCTTTGTTTTGTCAATTGCTAGTGTGAATGTAGAGTCACTTGGCTAACCAACCTGCTTCTTTTGCCAGTGTTGCACATGCATGGACATTCAGGTCCAAGGCTGCTTCTGTGTGATGCTCCACCACATCTGGCCTTCTCTCAGCAGCACAGTGTACGATCACATGGGGCTGTGGGCATAAAAAGTGCTTGGCATTAGTGGAAACCCGATACCAGAGGAAAACACTACAAACAACCAGTCTGAGCGCAGTGTGCTTGCAAGCACCTGGAAGCTGTGAATAACGTCCCGCACATCCTCCTCATCCAAGAGGTTGCAGCTGAGGAAGCGAGGCCGAGCGCGAGTGTATCCGCACCCCAGCGTGTCCCAGTCATTGTTGTGGAACTCCTTATAGACGGCACGTCCAAGAAGACCAGTAGCGCCTGTCACCAGTACACGTTGGGATGAACTGTAGACTTCCTCCTGAAACAGGAAGAAATGGGAACAACTTCTGACTAACAAGCAACTTAGGCTGTATTGTTGGGTGAAAAAACATCACAGGGACACAACACAAGTGCATGTGAAGATTGGTTTCATCCTTCTAACTAATCTGGAGGAAATCTGTTCAAAAGTTAAAAAGGATTTTCCATTTACAACAGAAAAAAAACACCAGCTGTGATCTGAGCAACATACTAACTCACAAAATCTGAGAGCTGTGGAAGTCTGAGCTTTTTTTTCCCCCAAACAATATCTGATTTCTTCCATGTTTTTACTATATACCAGCATTAACTTTTTTAGCAATTTGAGCAAGTCTGTTGGATCGGACCAAACGGGCCGGCCTTCACTCCCCATGTGCATCAATGAGCCTTGGCCGCCCATGACCCTGTCGCCGGTTCACCGCTGTTCCTTCTTTGGACCACTTTTGATAGATACTGACCACTGCAGACCGGGAACACCCCACAAGAGTTTGGAGATGCTCTGATCCAGTGGTCTAGCCATCACAATTTGACCCTTCATAAAACTCGCTCAAATCCTTACGCTTGCTCATTTCTCCTGCTTCTAACACATCAACTTTGAGGACAAAATGTTCACTTGCTGCCTAAAATATCGCACCCACTAACAGGTGCCATGATGAGGAGATCATCAGTGTTATTCACTTCACCTCTCACTGCTCATAATGTTATGCCTGATCGTTGTGTATATTGCAAGTAAATGGCAAGTGTGGTGAAAAGATTCCTTTAACCCTGTGACATCCTCATCCAATTTTTTGCCAGCTTTCTGTTGGTTTGGATGTCTTTTTGGACCACTTCAGCAATTTAATTTCAATTTAAAAACCTCTCAACAAAACTCTATGAGCATACATTACTGAATGTCCTGCACTTAATACATCACAGCTCATGTATATAGGAGATGAGAAAACAAAGTGATTTATTCAATTGAGTTATACATACATGTTACCAACGATCACTAATCAACATTGCTCCCAATGACCAATCACTATTCACCACTGATCTGAACAACCAATCACTGACCAGATTTTTTTTGTCCCACCCATACATTTTTTTGGATTTTGTTTTGTTCCTCATGGGCACATTTAAAGGGTAATAGGTGAGTTAACTTGCTTCTTAATACTAAATTAATATTCTTTAAAAGTGTTAGTGGATTCATAATAATAAAACTGCTTCTTCTTTTCTTCTACGACCTTGATAGAAATTACGGTATTATGTAAATGCATAGTTTGCACTGCCATAACTATGCATACAAGACATATTATTCATCCTGATTTTTATTGGTCTATTTTGATAAACCTGTCATTTATTCCATTATTCAGAACATTTCCCCTTAGTGTTTTGATAGGCAAAGAATCATGACATCATCTGGAGACTTACAGTGATTTAGCCCTTTTGAACTCCATCGTTCATAATATTGAAATATTGAGTTTGGTCAACATTCCAGCAATGATTTAAATCAACATAGAGTAGTCGGCAAAAACGGGTCAGGACTAATTCAGTAAACTGGATAAGATTTAATGTGGCAAAGTTTCTAAAGCCTGTTACAGAATATCCTATAATATACAGAATATCTTACAGAATATCCTACTCAATCACGATGGCGCTGCAGATGGCCGCCTCAGTGTGCAGCTCTCCAGTGTTTGTTCTGTTTTTGTTAGTTTTTCCTGTTTTTGGTTTCTCAAACTTGATCAGTTTTACCAGGGACGAACTGCTGGACATTCGGCAGAACACACCACACAATATTCTACCAGTTTTTAATTATTCAGACGTTTTGCTGGACATTGTAGTTGGCGGAGCAGTAGCGCTGTTCAAACGCTTTAAGAAGCACAAGCGGGGGAAGCGAACCGGCGTGCTCATCAAGCTCAGACAGCACGGCTTTAGAATGGTGCTGCCTAGCATCCATCGGGCGAATCTCCGCTCTCTACCCAACAAAATGGACGAACTTCTTCTGCTCTCCTGTACAAATAAGGATTTTTCAAACTCTGCTGCTCTGTGTTTTACTGAATCCTGGCTGAACGATGCCATTCCGGACAACGCGCTGAATCTGCCGGGCTTCCAGCTGTTCAGAGCGTATCGGGTCGCAGAATCAGCGGGGAAATCGCGTGGTGGTGGGACATGCTTCTACATCAACAAAAGGTGGTGTACAGATGTTACAGCGTTGAAGAAGATGTGCTGTCCCGATTTGGAAGTGTTCATCACCTGTAAACCGTTCTACTCGCCGAGGGAGTTTTCCTCATTCATTCTTGTGAATGTTTACACTCGGCTCTACAACACCTGGCTGATCAGATCACACACACAGAGCAACAACACCCGGACTCTGTTATTATCATTCTCGGGGACTTTAATAAAGCAAATCTCTCACATGAACTGCCAAAATTCAAACACATTTCGTGTTCCACCAGAGACAAAAATATTTTGGACCACTGCTACACCACAATAAAGGATGCATATCACTCTGTCCCCAGAGCAGCTTTAGGACCACTGACCACTGCCTGGTTCATCTTCTCCCAACATACAGGCCAAAACTTAAATCTGCTAAACCTGTAGTAAGGACTGTAAAGAGATGGACCAGCGAAACAGAGCAGGACTTACAAGCCTGTTTTGAATGCACTGATTGGAGTATTTTTGAAGCTGGTGCCACCGATCTGGATGAGCTCACAGAGACATATATCAGTAACATATATCAGTTTCTGTGAAGACATGTGCATCCCTACCAGGACTCATTTAACATTCAACAATGATGAGCCATGGTTCACAGCAAAACTCAGACATCTTCGTCAGGCCAAAAAGGATGCCTTCGGGAATGTGGACAGAGTCTTGTACAATCAGGCCAGAAACACACTGAATAAGGAGATTAGGGTGGCTAAGAGGAGCTACGCTAAAAATCTGGAAAACCAGTTCTCTTCCAACGACCCTGCTTCAGTGTGGAAAGGCCTGAAAGACATCACAAACTACAAGACACCATCCCCCAGCACTGAGGCCAATCAACAACTTGCTGAAGACCTGAACGAGTTTTACTGCAGATTTGAAACTGCCGGTCTAACACCCCACGCCCCATCTGAAAATCTCTCTACACAATCATTAACACCCCCAGCAACCAACTGGTGTAGTCTTAACAACCTGGAGCTCAACATGCTCAGAGATGATAGTGGACTTCAGAAGGAACACCCCTGCACTCCCCCCACTCACCATCATGAACAGCACTGTACCAACAGTGGAGTCATTCAGGTTCCTGGGCACCACCATCTCTCAGGACCTGAAGTGGGACACTCACACAGACTCCATTATCAAAAATGCCCAACAAAGATTGTACTTCCTTCGGCAGCTGAGGAAGTTCAACCTGCCACAGGAGCTGCTAACACACTTCTACTCAGCCGTCAATGAGTCTGTTCTGTGCACGTCTATAACTGTTTGGTTTGGCTCAGCTACAAAATCAGACATCAGAAGACTACAGAGAACGGTTCGGACTGCTGAGAGGATTATTGGTGCTCCTCTGCCCACCCTTCAAGAACTGTATACATCCAGAGTGAGGAAAAGGGCTCAGAAAATCACTCTGGACCCCTCACATCCAGGCCATCTCCTTTTTGACCTTTTGCCATCTGGAATAAGCTCATATTTATTTGTTACCACCAGCACATCCTTACATCTCAACTCATTCTATTCTACTCTGTACATACAAGTTACTTTATTTTCCTATTTAAATATGTGTATTTTTATTTCTCATCCTATTTTTTGTTGTTGTTATTTGTATTGTTGTTGTTGTCTCTGTGCACTGGAGCTTGTGACACTAAAACAAATTCCTTGTATGCGCAAACGTACTTGGCAATAAAGCTCTTTCTGATTTCTGATTCTAATGTATTATCTACACTAAAGCACAAGCAAACATATTGCACCCTTATCAGCTGTATTCCGAGTAATCATTCACACTCCTCTCAATCAAATACAGCAAGACTTAACTATAAGGTTGCAATCACGACAAACTTTATCTACCATGTAAAGCAAAGCAGTGTGTGCGGTTTCTTTATTCACCTTACCTGGACGAGCTCTACGTGACCTGGGGTGAAACGGATCTTTAGCTCCTTATCCCTGATATTCATGTCACAATCGCTGAGTAGAGCAACGGCTTCTAATTTTACAACGTGCTACTGTTTTGTTTTGTCTTTTCAGCATATAAAAACAGGCAGAATGTTAAACGTGCGAGACATTATCTTGATAAAAAGCGCCAGGTAAACTTTAATAAATCATACGCAATGTATTGTAAATAACCAGGAAGTCTGGGTCGAATTTGCACGCAGTGCGCATGCGCGAAATAGAGAGCCTTCCAGTGCATCAATACTACACCGAATGACGCCGTTTAAGCTTTATCCGGTTACCTTACGCATCCTGGTGCAGCCCAAAAAATTATACTAATTAAACTAACAACTGAATAAGATACGTTTGATTTTTATGTACACATAAACAGCGGGGGGTGGAGCAATTTCACGCATTATCTGAACATTAAATAATCAATATTGCTGACCCTTGATTAACGCTGCATTCAATTTCCTGTATAGAAATATGGTGTTTGCAATTTTTAAGATCTTTTGTCTTTTATGTTAACCTTTGACCAAGTGAACAAGCTGTATAACTGCGATGGTACAGCACACGAACAATAAGTAACACAGAACAATGTGACATCAATCAGATGGTACATTAATCAGTCGTATTAACGCACACCATAACATCACAACAAAAAGGAGCTTCATTGAAACCATCACACAGTTTCTAATGTTTTTACCTCCGAATCGCTATATCCTATTCCCAGCATAGCTGAGATTATAAAGTATAATTTAATCCTGCGAAATCTCCACCGAATATATTTTGTCCGGTAAATTTCTGTGAGTTTATTTCAAAATAAGAGTCCCGTTCATTGGAACGCCGATTTCACCCCATGTCGCTGAGCTCACTAATGCTCTTGTAGCTGAATGAACACAAATCTCCACAGCCATGAAAATCCTTCACAGAAGAGTGGCGGTTAGTATAACATCAATGGTGAAAAAAAAATGGAATGGGATATTTAAAATGCACAGGAAGAAGGCTATGTGGTGCATTTGCCTTCTGTGTTTGGGTAGATATGAGTCTGTTTAAATGCAGTCTTGTGTATATTATCAATAAAAAAATTTAAAAAAATTTACAGTCAGTTTAATTTTATTTCTAGTGTATTAGCACATTTACATTAAGAGCAGAGGATGGGCTCCATTCTGAGTCTGGTTCCTCTTACAGGTTCTCTTATGTCATCTCAGGGAGATGTTCCTTCCCACCGCAACATTTGGCTTTCTCATTTGGAACAAATCAAAATTTAGCCGAATTCCTGGAAATCTGACATTTCAAGACGGAATATACTTGCTTAAAAAAGTGGTATTTTAGGCTTGAATTTAAGCTAGTATTTGGTGAATTCTTGTTGTCGTTCAGTGATGGTGTTATTTAAGAGAAAATGATGAATATGATCAATTAATGTCATCAACAAAACTTTGATTGTTTCCGCCCGGTTTCGAACCGGGGACCTTTCGCGTGTTAGGCGAACGTGATAACCACTACACTACGGAAACTATAGAAGAACCTCCCAACTGTACCTCCAAACCTCCTAACTAGATGTGACGCTAGAAGGCGCCACACCTGCAGAGCATTATATAGTTTTTTGTCTGCTGGATGAAAACATAATGGCCAAAATAAACCTTTTAAATTCTCTTTCCATTTGATTGTAGTACGTAAAGTAATAGACTGTGTGAAACGATTAAAATGACGTATGTTTCCGCCCGGTTTCGAACCGGGGACCTTTCGCGTGTGAGGCGAACGTGATAACCACTACACTACGGAAACTTAACTGTCAGTCAACATTGTACAAAGCCGGGCTACAGTGAGCACCACCTTTTTATATTTAATTCATTCATTATAAACAACATAGGAGTAAGACATCTTGCATATTTAAAAGAATAACAACATTAGTATTGGATGCACCTTTTTTGTACACTCTCTTGTATTGGGTGAATTCTTGTTGTAGATTAGTTATATGTTGTCAATATTAAAACATTATCAATTTTCCAAGAAATTGCTGGCTACAACTAAACAACAGTTATCATGTTTCCGCCCGGTTTCGAACCGGGGACCTTTCGCGTGTGAGGCGAACGTGATAACCACTACACTACGGAAACTTAACTGTTAAGTAAATTGTTGCACTCCGTCCACTCCGTACTTAAACTAGTTCCTATTTTTTTCTTGTTTATGTATTATGTTGTATCAAAAAAACACCTCAGTTTTTAGGCTAATGGTATCCCAAGTTTGTGTCCTATTGAACCAGTGTTAATGTATTCATTGATTGAGAACTAAAGCATTTTCGTACGTCGCTCTGGATAAGAGCATCTGCCAAATGCCAGAAATGTAAATGTCCAGGGTGTATCCTGCCTTGATGCCCGAAGACGCCTGAGATAGGCACAGGCTCCCCGTGACCCGAGGATAGATTGGATAAGCGGTACAGACAATGGAATGGAAAAAATCTCGCATAGAGATAGTTTGAGGTCAGATTTCTGGTGGTAAAAATGCTTTAACAGCAGGCATTCTGACCCCCACGAGGTGAAAAACGACTTCAAAACAACTCAGCTCAGGAGCAAGGTATGAGGTGTGGTTCAATGAAATGAGGTGTAACAGTATTGCACTTATACATACATGTATATATGGATTACTATATTGCACTGGCAGAGATGGCAGATAGATTAATTGTTCAGGAGATGAATGGCTTGAAGGATGAAACGGTTCTCATTTGGATATGTAAAGTTCTTGGAGAGTGGGCAGGTGGGCTCCAATAATCCTCTCAGCAGTCCTGACTATCCGTTGTAGTCTTCTAATACCTGATTTGGTGGCTCAGCCAAACCAGATAGTAATAGACATACATAGGACAGACTCAATGACAGTTGAGTAGAACTGTCTTAACAGCTCCTGTGGCAGGTTGTACTTCCTCAGCTGTCGAAGAAAGAACAGCCTCTGCTGGGCTTTTTTGACAATGGAGTGAATACATCTTCCCCACTTCAGGTCCTGGGAGATTGTAGAGCCCAAGAATCTGAATGACTCCACATAAGCCATAGTGCTGTCCATGATGGTGAGGGAGGGTAATGCTGGAGGGTTCCTCATGAAGTCCACTACCATCTCTACTGTTTTGAGCGTGTTCAGCTCAAGGTTGTTGAGACTTTACCAGACAGCCAACTGTGCAGCCTCCTGTCTATACGCAGACTCGTCATCGTCTATCTATTATAAAAGAATAAAAGCATTAGTATTGGGTTTAGCTTTATTTGTACACTCTCCATTTGATTGTAGTTCATTAAGTAATGGACTGGTTGTAAAGCTTCATATAAGGTTGTATTGCGTGAATTCTTCTTGTAGATTAGTTATATGTTGATAATGTTAAAACACAATCAATTTCCAAGAAATAACTAATAAAAAATTTCCGGTATGTTTCCGCCCGGTTTCGAACCGGGGACCTTTCGCGTGTGAGGCGAACGTGATAACCACTACACTACGGAAACTAAGCTGGCAAAGGTGTTTGTTCGAAGCCCTGAAAAACTTGTGGTGACTTTGCATTACTCAGTGTATATTTAGATTAGTGATTACGTTTAGTTTAACTAAAGCTTTATATAGAGAACATTTGAACTATTTAATTCAGAATAACCACACAACGATTGGCTTCATGGTTCTTTTAAACAGCTACAGTGAGTCTTTAATACCACCTAATTTTATTTATTCACTCACTACGAACAGCACAGAAGACACCTTGCATAGAGATGGTCTGAGGTGGTAAGAATTGCTTTAACAGCAGCTACCCTAACACCCACAAGGCTTCACTCTTAAAAACAACTTCATATTTTATAAAAATTTAGCGATATAAAAGTGGTGTCAAACATTTTTCCATCCCTTCTTAGTGAATGCTGCATTTAATTGCACACACAGCTCCATACACCCACCTTAACATGCTGATTCATTTACCAGTACAGGACCATCCTGAAGAACCATGTGCAGATATTTGTCCAAATGCCCCACTTTAACATCGAGTACACACATGTAACAGTTGAAACCCAAAGGAAACGCATTCTATGCGCTGAGGATTTCATCATCAGGTCAATGTGATGTGACCCAGAATACTTCATACAAAATGCACCAATTATAACTGTTTGCTTTTGGGATGATCATTACTACAGTATTACATATTTATGGAGCCTGTTCCTGAGCTGTAGTTGTGCGAATGCAGCTGCCTGGAATACTCTGCCATTTTCAGAATCCAAGCATTTGCATTTTAGGCCACTCCAACTCATGATGATTTAAAATGTCATAAGGTGGAAGATGTATTGAGACTCAAAGAGCTTGGAAAATTGGATAAGGTCACAGAATAGTCAGCAAACTGACTATAAAATTTACCCATGTCCTATACAACAGTTTAAAATAAATAAAATAAAAATACTAAAAAAAAAATAAAAGTACAACTAAGGCATTTAAACACTAGCGTTACAAAACTACAGGACAAAAAGATAAACAAATATTAGGACAAATAAACAAAAATGTTTATTTCTATCAATTACACTATAGGAATAAGAGCTCAATACAGGCAGAAAAGCTACCGTAAAGCATTATACCTATTATGGATAACTACCATTTAAAGTTTTACCAAGTTATTTAAAAAAAAAAAAAAAAAAAAAAAAAAGCAAAAGCAAAATTAATCCAAACTGCAGAGAACATGATCCAGCTACTGATATTTTACTAGACAACTCTAAACCAATCATTCCTCTTGTTCCACCCCCTCCCTTACTCTGTGCATGTGAACTGCAGCAACAAAAGAAATGGTAAATCTTGGAAACAAAGGAAAAAAATTATTCATACATTTTATTTCAAAAGCTCTGGTAGCTCACGATCCTCATACGCTGTAAATTCAGTTGACATGTAAAATACAACCATACAATACATTAGATTCAAAAAAGGTACCAAAAAGTACAGTAAAAATTACACTTCCACAACTGGAAATGTTGACAAAGAAAATAAAATAAGAAATAAAAAGTGTGGAACGAGACACAGCGTCCCCATTCATCTGCTGTCCTGTACAAATGGAGCACGAGTCCCATCATACCAAAAAAAAGGAGAGAGTCCCATCTTGTATGACGTCTTGCTGCTGTTATGGGTTCTTGGATTGAAAATACTTATGGCCTAAAGGGAGGAAAAGGTGCAGGAATGAGTGCAAATTAAAGCAGGAAGAAAAAGAGAAAGGCCATGCACCTAAAGAATGAGAAGTAGAGAGCTGAATAAGAGTTCTTGTATTCCAACAGAAAAAGGCACCAAGCGTTAAGCAAAGCAGAATATTCTACCGCATTTTATTTTAGAAGAATTTTATGAGCTCCAACATGCAAACTGAGAAGTCCACCACCAC
This sequence comes from Hemibagrus guttatus, assembly GCA_033459395.1. Taxonomy (NCBI): domain Eukaryota; kingdom Metazoa; phylum Chordata; class Actinopteri; order Siluriformes; family Bagridae; genus Hemibagrus; species Hemibagrus guttatus. Next base: position 19,540,235 of record JAUCMX010000014.1, on the reverse strand, counting down.
CTCAACCCTTATTGATCAAGTAGTGTAGTTCAGATGCACTTTTTATAAAACGCTGGTTAGCTTCAGTGGCTTCCCATAGGCCTTCTAATCTAAGGGGGTTTATCGTTTTAAACTTTAATAATGCAACAAATAAAAATGGAGTTGTGGATTCCAAATAAAGCTTTAAAGTGCCTACACTTAACGACAGAAGAGTCAAAAAACGCATACCTGCACTACACGTGATCAGTATGGCTTGTAGCTACTCTGGTGGCCTCCACGTCTTGGAGTTTTCCCATAGCTCGTATTGCCCTGGCCTGAAAGACGAGAGAGAGGATCTGAGCACCTCTGTGCAAAGATGAGTGAACCATGGTGATCAGGCAAGCGGAAGCAGACAGCCTGTGCACTTACTGTAGTCATATCCACCACCATAGCCATAGTAGCCAGAAGAGTAATCATAGTTGCCATAATTCCCGTAGTTTCCATAGCCTTGTTGTCCACCGTAACCATAACCCTGATTGCCATAGCCCTGGTTCCAGTAATTGTTGTATCCCTGGTTCCAATTCTGAAGCTGGCCTGAGAAGGAAATTATCCACAGGGCCAAATTAACTACTCAAAAGGTCATCTTGGTTAAGTATGTGTATACATTGCACTAAAAAGCCCTCAAACTGTCAAGCCTTGTATCAGACATCTATATGTCCAAAGTGACAAGAGTGACTAATCTCTCTTTCAGACTCCTAGTTAAAAGCTAATTATTAATCTACAGCCAATTCTTAAAAAGGTACTTTTAGAACATGTTAAATATCCGCACCGATAATATGATTCGACTTACCACCACGACCCCTGCCACGACCTCCATAGCCACCACCACGGCCTCCATACTGCTGCTGCTGGTAGACCTCCTTAGGCTGGGCAACTTTAATTTCACACTGAAATGAGGAAAAGAATAAGTCAAACAGCTCCATCACCTCAGGGCAGTTCAGGCAAACTGAAACGTAACACCTCCTAAGAACACAGAGGCTGGTTTGAGCGTCTACTGAATGTTTATCAAGCACATGTATGCCCCCCACACACACCGACCCACAAGTGGTTACCTCCACAAACCCTGAGCAGTTTTTAACTTGAACATTTCAAAATCTACATATACAGCATCATTCACACATTCAACAAGCATTTCCTTTTTATTTATTTATTTTAATTTACCTTGCTTCCGTTAACAGTATGGTATTTCTTTTCTAGGACTTTCTTGACCGGCGACTCCTCCTTGTAAGTGATAAAGACGAAACCCCTTCTCTTGCTTGTTTTTGGATCTGTAGGAAGCTCGATAGATTCAATCTTTAAAAAATAAATAAATAAAAATAAATTAATAACAAATAAAATTCAAGTATTCAGTATTCAAATGCTTGTAGTTAACATTCAACTGGTATTTACTCACCTCGCCAAACGCCCCAAAGTATTCCCGAATCTTTTCTTCTGTCGTCTCGGGGTTGAGTCCGCCAACAAATATTTTCTTAACAGGGTCTTTCTTCATTGCCATCGCTTTTTTGGGATCAATCTGTCTTCCATCTAGCCGGTGTTCCTTTTGCTGCAACACCTGCAACACAAAAAATGTTTACAATCCTTCTATGGTATGTCTCAGAGGTACCTAAATAATTTAAAATGTTCATACACATTGCTGTTGGCAGCAACCATAAATACTACTGACTAACCCCTGGAAAAGACTACCCAATTACAGACATCATAAATTACCTTTTCCACGCTCACTGCCTCTTTGAAAAGGATGAAGCCGAATCCACGTGACCGACCCGTGTTAGAATCCATTTTGATGGTACAGTCCATCACCTCACCAAACTTTGAAAAGTAGTCCTTAAGATCTTTTTTGCTTGTGTCCCAGCTAAGACCACCAACAAACATTTTGCTGCAATAAAATAAATAAGAATCCATTACTTTACTAGACCATGAACAAAAGCTGAGCTTTTTATGTTTTCACATGTTAAGCAAGACTTTGAGATGGTCTAGTACAGAAAATAGATCTGCATTTGACAAGTCCAACCCCTGAAACTTCTAACAACAATGTAATAAGATGCAAGTAGTGAGTTCAGCACCTGACTAAACCCAACACAGAGTGGTTTTAATTTGTGTGTCAACGGTCCTGGTGAGTACATTAAAATGAGAATCAGTCTTCTCTCCTCTTCAACCATATGCTCAAGTGACATTCCAGTTTGAGACTTTGTGTGTCAATGTTAAACAACTGCTTTGACCTTGAGACAACTTCCAGCTCACAACACAGCTGCTGTTATACGAGTTGATGGAGCAGGTTCACTCAACTCTCATCAGTGTGTAAATGTTGCACTTTTGACCAATCACTCACCACCACCTGTCCCACTATCACTCTTACTCAGTCTTAAACTTTATTATTATTTTACCTAATAAAAGCGAGTAGATGTTTCCTTCTTCACCATCTGCACTTTCGTAAACGTATGAAAGTTCAGTTGTGCCATGATCACAGTTATATTCTTTCTACACAAATAAGTTACGGTATTATTTTCTATTCTGATTCTTTACTTGCTGCCATTTGTAAACTGATATGCCAATGAAAATAATGATAATATGCAAATTAACATGACGTCTAGTCGGCGCATGAGTTGCATTCCTCTTGGCCACACTGAGCACTGCGTCCGCGCAGCATCAGGATCAGTGATGCTCACAGCTCATGTACCGGAGAGGCACAGACAGCCCGAGCCCATCCCCCATACACACATTAGTGTTAACAAAGAGCGACTGAACAAAAAGCCTTGAAAATACACCACATAATAACAGCATCACCACGAGTGTCTCATCTCACCCGGCGTCCTCCTCTCCCTTGGTGGCTTCGATCTGTCCTCCATCCGCCGCTCCGTTCTGAGACTCGGCCTGAGCGGCCTCTCCTTCCGCCTCGATCTGCGAGTCCGCACCCTCCGCTCCATTCAGCTCTTCCTCTCCGTTTCCGTTCTCGGAGGTCTCCATGAACTGCTGCTCACTGTCGTCGGCCATCGCGACTTATTTTTAGCCTCCCTTTTAAAAAGGAAGTCGCATAAATATACACAAAAATATTGCAATGTAATCAACACACACGTAACCGATATACAACAACACTAGCGGCTAACAACTTAAACGTCAATGCACTGTTACTTCAACAGATACTGAGCGATAGCACGGGGATGCAAATTAATAACTAAACGAAGTAGATTATCTTTAACATTTGCATATTTCAAACATTTCAGTATTTTGTTATAAATTAACCCGTACAATTAATGCATAGCACCCGGCACATTTACAATGGCGCAAGTAACTAGCATACGCGGCTCTATGCTGATTAGCTAGCTACAAGATGCTACAGTTGCGGCCTATACGCTTGCTATAGCAACGCTTTAGAAATATCCGGAAGTTACTGCATAAACTTTTTTTTTTTTTAAATAATTATGTTTGTGCAACATGACAAAAACAAAGTGTAAGTGACTGTAAATAAGTTTCCTCCCCCCCAAAAATGCCGGCTTACTGTTTCAGCTCCGTGAGCCTGCGACTACCGTTCAAGATGGACTCTCGCTCACATCGCCGACTCGTGGCAGCTTTTATATTGCCGGATGGAGAGTATCTGAATAAAACCCGTTCCAGTTGGATAATCAAAACGAACCCCGCGTTGACGGCGCTCTCTCATTGGTCAGTTGCAGTTTCACGTCATCTGTTAAGCTTTTGGTGCGCAATTTTTACGCCAGTTCAAACCGAAGGCTGGCACACTGCACAAAATGTTCTAGGCGCAATCTACTGTATTTACAATAAAAACAATGTTACTTAATGTAAATAATTTTCACAAGGACCACGATTACGTTTTTTATAGCGTGTTATCTCAAATATTACTATAAAATACATGAACATTTAAACAAACATAAATGGCCAATAAGTAAACAAAGGCAAATTCTCTTAAGGATTTAAGTCAGATAAATCAGAAACTTTTAAAGACTTAATCACATCCTTACACTTTATATTAAAACATATCAATCTTCCTAAACTGGTCAGTTCTGTTTTACAGCAACATATAAATAATATATTTACATATTAGATATATAAACCTTGTAAAGAAATTATTACAAAAAACACTTTTCCAGATTTAATACACTACTGAGACATACTGAGAGTTATAAAAAAAAAAATAAATAAATAAAAAAATAAAAAATCCCTAAACACACATCTGGACTGACCCTGATTTCCGTAAAGCTTTAAGATACATTCACTCGGTTTCAACTTTAGTTCATGTCTGTATGTATAATGATGTACAGGTGTCTGTGAGCATATCACTGCAACAGTTTACCCAATTTATTTTAAGAAACAGCTTTAAAAAAAGTTATAATATGAAAATGCAGGCCACATAACCTTAGTTTAAAAAAGAAAGTGGGTGTTTACAGTTGCATCAGTTACATATGTGTAATTGCATTTATTTTTCTAAAGGAAAATAACACAGATCTGCATTCTTTTTTTTATTGCCTTGTGATTTTTTTTTTGTAAAAAAATAAATAAAAAATTTTTAATAAAAAAAAAATTAAATGTGTGAGGTGGGATGTTAACATACCAAAGTTGATGTTTTGAACAGCACGTCCTAAAGCAGTTTATTCCTCTAAAACAGCAGAAATTTGCCAGCAATTATTTCAACCTCTCATATGTTGCTTGATTTTAAGCACCTCACAAGAAACAGGTGGATGCTTATTTCCTTATATCATTTGACAAGCTGTAAAAGTAAATTATGCCAGTTAAGTCTGCCCCTAAAAAAATGAAAACAAAAAGTCGGCCTCGTCTCTAAAGACTCCGTGAGGGACTGCATTATGGGAAATTTGGAACCATAAGAACGCAAATATATAATTGCTTAAAAAAAAAAAGGAGCAGATTTCTCAGCCAGTAAAACCTGAGGCAGTTGTCCTTCCATATGACAAAAAGAAATACTCTATGTTAAATATTGAAGTGTTTTCATCCAGGTGATTGAATAATTGGCAAAATCTTATTTGCCATCTTTAGTTTAATTTTGTTCAAACATGGTTAAGGTTTTTTTTTTTGCTGTACTTCCTCGTTCAGAGAATCTCCATCATAGGGGCCATGTTGATGTCCAGTAGCCATTAAATTATATTACATATACACACATACACCAATGTATACACACACACTTTATATATAAAAAAAAAAAAATAATAAAAAAAAAAAAAAAAAAGATGCTGTTCCTTTTAATGAAATAAAAATTAAATATTTATTGCTGGTATTTTAACTTTGCCACTGCAAACTGTAGCAGCCAGAGCGTATGAGGAGTCAGATACAGACGAGACGTCAGTTAACTTTAACCAGAACATTACACATTACCAAAACAGAATAAAAAATAAAAAAAACACTACAGATACCAAATGTTTCGATTTTTATTACTTTATTCATTTTTATCCAAGTTCCATTCTTAGTATTTTGCTCTTGGATTTAAGGTGTCTATCGGGTTCCAATGGTAACCTGCCACACTCTGATGAGGTTGTCAGTGTAGCCAGCAAACAGAGTCTGAGAAAGAACAAATATGAAACATTATGCTTAATACAGGTGCTCAAGAGCTCACCTGGCTGCTGCATTTACACTTTATATCTAACAGCCCATTGATTGAAAAGACAAAAGGTGTCTTACACACAGGCTCCCAAACAAACCCGAAGCTCTCTTACCTGTCCATCAGCAGACCAGGCCAGGGAAGTGCACTGTGGCGGCTCAGCCTTGCTGCTGGTGCTGATCACCTCCTGCCTCAGCTCATCAACGATGATTTTGCCCTCTAGATCCTGCAGAGAATGCAGCGACACCAGCACAGTTCAGAGACACTTATGAACAATCTCAGCAGACTAAGAGCTGGTCATGGAAACAGCTGAGCAACATAACGGGCTGCATTCTGTAAAACACTGGACACATGCCTTCTACATGATCAAGAAAACAGTAAGTCCAGCTCTCTGCATGGGAAAATATCATAATAAATAGAAACACGCGCACACTACATTTATGTTTAACCTTACGACACCAGTTTTACATGGAAAGAGAGTGAGAGCAAGAAGGTTTGGGTCTTTAAAAATAAAAAATGTAGGCAATTCTGTGTACTATTTGAACTTATCCATCACATCAACCAACTTATTTAATATCGGAAAAAACGTCTTCAGGTACAAAAATGCAGTCAAACTGATCGACTTCTATTACCGTATTTTGCACTTAGTTTCCAGCCAGTCTATCTACTATAAACACATAGCCTGTCATCTTTTAGTGGTTAGGTTAGCTTTCGGCTGCTCCCTGTTCGGGGTCGCCACAGCGGACCAACTGGTCCGCACAACAACTTGGCAAATGTTTTACGCCGGATGCCCTTCCTGACGCAACCCTCCCATTTTTCCGGGCTTGGGACCGGCACTGCATCCAGTGGCTGGGGTTGAGGCATTGGCTGGGAATCGAACCCGGGCCTGCCGCATGATAGGTGAGAAACCTACCACTGAGCCACCAATGCCCCTCAAGCCTGTCATCTTTTAGTACTGTCAGTAAATACACGCTATCTTGTAGCAGAGGTACGTCTCACAGCACTCACAGGTTGTCTTACACCCAGGACTGAGTCAGTCATATATTCAGGTCTAGGTTTGTACTTGCTTCAAGTAAAAACACCAGGCTTTGGAGCACTGAGCCTACTGTAAGTTTAGTTCTGTTCCCTAGCCAGCAGTCTGATTGAGAGGTCCAACTCAACTCAGCTGTCCAACTCAAGCCTGTTAGATTATTCTGTTGCACTAAAATGCAACTCCATTACATCTTAACATGTGGTGGTCAGGGATCGGCTACTCTGATAAACACCGATTTGAAACCACTAAACACACCAGATCCAATCTATTTAATTTTGCAACTATGAACAAATAAAGCAGATAGGTTTAGATTATAGAGGCCCTCAGCCTGGAGCTGTGAAACCTTGTTCGAGACTGTTCTTGTTGACTGACTGGGTTTCCTTTCCCTTCTGCTGTTATCCATCATGCTACATTTTCTACTGAAGTTTTGATCACCTTAGAACATGTCCAGCCTTCCTAGTCAAGTATCTCTTCCCAAGAGGGGTTTTCTGCCATCTTTACTTTGTACATGATTACATTAAGAACTTGGAAAAAGCCTATTAGTCCATGAAGATTATTTTGCAAGAGAAATACAGGCCATAACTGCATGGTTTAGCAGAGAAAAAGCAGAGAAAAAGAAATGAGAAGGTCTACTTTAAAGAAAGATACTTTAAACGTGACTTCAAATCACTGGCCTGCATGGCCGCTCCTCCTCAAACTACAGTCAAGATGAAGACAGCATTAACTTCTTATGCTGGCTACTTTTCACGTTCATTAAAAAACAATTGTCCTGTCATATGTCAGCACACTGCACTACTCAAAGCAGCAAGTATGGTAGGCGTAATGCTAAGAAATTACTAAATGCTTTGCAAACAATTCTCAGAACAACCAGCAAGTGAAAAAGTAGTAGAAAAACTGCAATACCCAGATCTTGATGGAGGGGCCGGTGGCTGCGCAGAGCCAGTATCTGTTAGGGCTGAAGCAGAGAGCATTGATGGTGTCGCCCCCATCCAGGGTGTACAGGTGCTTCCCTTCATTCAGATCCCACAGCATGGCCTGCCCATCCTGTGTGACAAGAACACAAACGATCATAGCAAATACATTACATACAAGAGCATATTTGTCTAAATAACCAGATATCACCACGTGGCGGTTATCACCACGTACCAGATATCACCAACAGCAGCAGTTACGAAACAACTTCCAAAAATTCAGAATCGTACAACAAATCAAGATCAGTGCTGATGAATGACATTCCTTTGATGCAAGGCAGTTAAATGGTGTGTTACCTTTCCACCAGAAGCGCAGAGGGACCCATCAGGGGAGACGGTGACTGTGTTCAGGAATCCAGTATGACCAATGTGGTTGGTCTTCAGCTTGCAGTTGGCCAGATTCCACACCTGAGTACCAACAGGAAGTTATATACTGCCATTTTAATGCATCTTATAACAAGTTACAGCCTTTCCCAAAATCTACCAAGGCTGCACGAAAAGTCAAATATTTTCTAAATCAGCGCCAGAAACCTGATCTGTAACCACTAATCATAATGAAACCAAATAAACAGAAATTTGTAAGAAGGCTCATCAGCGCACAAATGATAAACACAATACTAAATAAATGATGAAGAGTAATAAAGTTTGACGAGCAATCCATTGTGCAGCCTTGAGTGCTATACAACTATCTTGCATGAAAAATACATGAAGTTCAATAATGCTATAAACGTGAGCTCACCTTAACAAGCTTGTCCCAGCCGCAGGAGACAATGATGGGGTTGCTGCTGTTGGGTGAGAAGCGCACACAGGACACCCACTCAGTGTGGCCCTCATCCTGTCAACACACACACTATTAGAGCTCAGAGCAATCAGTCAGGGTAACATGAACACTTGCCAGTCAGTCCTTCGTGGAAAACGCTGGACAGTTTAATTTACAGGCTACAGAGGTGAGCAAGTCTCACCTGGATGGTGTATTTGCAGACACCCAGAGTGTTCCACAGCTTGATGGTCTTGTCCCGGGAGCCAGACACGATCTGGCGGTTATCAGCAGAGAAAGCGACGCTCAGCACGTCCTTGGTGTGTCCGACAAAACGGCGGGTTGTGGTTCCACTAGGAAACGGGATACAGAATTAAAATCCAGACACGTCCTAATTCAAAGCTTAGGAATGAAATACCGGCGTCATCTGTTCAGCCAAGAACAAAATGATGGACAAAGTTCAGCAAACATGAAATGATGTAAAGGAAGCTTATACAAAGTGCAAGCATAAATCATGCACCTGCTTCATACCATTATAGACCTGACTAATAATCAATTAACAAAACTGTTCATGTGGAAACATTCCTACTAAGCCACATAACGTGTTCTGAGGCAAGTGTGTGATGGTTTGTGCCTGTAAACCTAACTAGAGCTTTACATTAGTGTTACAGCTCCAATAGCAAACTAAAGAACATCTGGGGTAAAATAACTGGAGGCGGTTAAGTCAGAGAGCAACTGAAAGCTGTCAGACTCTCAGGTGTGACTTACGTGGTGAGATCCCAGAGACGAAGGGTGCCGTCCCATGACCCGGACAGAGCAAACTGGCCGTCCGAGGAGATGACCACATCGCTGACGAAGTGCGAGTGTCCACGCAGAGCGCGCTGGGGGACGCCGTAGTTGGTCTCGTCACGGGTCAGCTTCCACATGATGATGGTCTTATCTGTAGGATAAAGTAAAATTCTGAGTAAGAATTATTTCCATAAGTGCGAACCTTTTTCTTTATGTTGCAGTCATACAGTGGTGGAAAAGTGCTCACTAAATTGCAGAAAATTACAAAATAATTAATGAAAGAGAGAGCTTTGGAGCTGTAGTGAAGTCTCTAACAAGAATGCATGGTTTTATAAGGAAAAGTTCATTCTGAAAAACTTTAAACATTATTGCACTGAGCCTGAAATGTTTAACTTTAATACTAAAAAAGAGTCATTACAAAAATAAGAAAAATTTCTATCCTTTCATAGAGCTAACGTTAAACCCAATAGCTTAGACACACCTAGTGTGTCAATAATAAATTCAATAAAAGAAACATTTACAAGTACTACGGCTTGTGTTTTTATCATTATATGTGGAAGTTATTAATCAGAGCACTGACAAACAGCACTAAGCTGTGCCACATAGACCAGCCGGCACACAGTGCACAGTAATGGCGCAGGCCCTCACCTCTGGACGCGGACAGAATCATGTCGGGAAACTGAGGAGTTGTGGCGATTTGGGTCACCCAACCACTATGGCCCTTCAGGGTCCCTCTCAGAGTCATCTGCTCGGTCATTTTGTCAAACTTGTATCGCGCCTTTTAGGGTCGATGGCTTTAGATTGAATCGGAGGGCTAAGCTAGCCTAACTCCTCAGTTTTTTAGGCACAGGAAAAGGACCGTCAAGCACCCGGAAGCAGATCTTCAGCACGCGGGTTCTTTCTGATGCATTATGGGGATTTGTAGTCTTTTAGAAGTCGATTGGAAAAACCATTTCCGCCTTTAAAAACACACACAGACTTCTTTATAATTTCAGCACGCTCGTTTTATAAATAGTATCTAAACGTTCGAGTATTTAACTGTTCACATTTTTATTTGTTCCATAATGTTCCACATGTTAATACTGTGCTAATGTACATATGTAACATTTATATACAGCTTTCCCAGTTTCGTTAACGTTATTCATTCACCAGATTTAGCTGACACAGCTTAAATTCTTTGTTTCCATTTGTAAGCTGTGTGTTATAAAGCAAAACACGTTCATGTCGCATCATTTTAGCTCAATTCAATTCAAGTTATTTGGTATAATAAATAATAGCATACCTGCTAAGTGACTGCACACCGTTTTTAATTAAAAAAACAAACAAAAAAAAAAAACATTACAACAATTATTCTTCATGTCTGCTTCTCTAAAATATACAATTTTTTTTTTTTACTTTTTAAACATTAAGCTTTACACTAATAGAGTCCTAAGATATTTTGTTATTTACGGTTGAAGCAGTAGGAAAACTGAAAGTGGTTATCAGTGATCTATGGTTATCAATGATTGCTCTTTGATTATTTTTTGGGACCATTTCATAACTTTCTGGGAGCGTTCTGTTTTGTTTAAGAAAGTCAGTGCTGTTCCTGAAAGGTCCAAACAAAATATTCTCTTACACAACAGAGGACGTTTGCTAAATTATGATTTTTAGGTTTTAACTACTAGAAAACCTTCTGGAATGATTCCTTTAACATACCTTTGTGGTCTCATAACAGCAATTTCACCAAATAGATAGACTTGGGAAAGTACAAGACAGTGGTGAGACTGGCCATGCTGTATGGTTTAGAGACAGGAGGCAGACCTAGAGGTAGCCAAGCTGAAGATGTTGAGGTTCTCTTTGGGAGTGACAAGGTTGGACAGGATTAGGAATGAGTACATCAGAGGGACAGCTCATGTTGGACGTTTGGGGGACAAAGTTAGGGAGGCCAGATTAAGATGGTTTGGAGTGAGTATATTGGTAGGAGAATGTTGGACATGGAGCTGCCAGGCAGGAGGCAAAGAGGAAGGCCAAAGAGGAGGTATATGGATGGAATTAATGAGGATATGAAGCTAGCGGGTGCAAGTGTTGAGGATGCAGAAGATAGAGATAGATGGAGAGAGATGATTCGCTGTGGCGACCCACCTGAAGTAAGGTTTCGGGTACAGATAGCTTACAGAAATGAAAATAGAGCATCAATAGATCAAATAGGTCACTGTTAATTTTACAGGTCACAAAAATATGTTTCATCACAATAAAATTTGGACGAAAACATGATTTATTACAGAAATATCTAAGTTTACCAAATATATCAATTAATATTTTTATTATTATTATTATTATTATTATTATTATTATTATTATTATTATTATTAATGTTGTGTTTGCTGTATCAGATGGAGAAGCAAAATGGCTCCTGCGCCCTCTGGCGGCCGACTGCAGCACAACATTAAATCACATGTTATTCAGTGGCGCCAGATTCAAGTTAATTTACGGCAAATATACTTTCCTTATTCCCCCAAAACGTTTTTTTTTTTTGTTTGTTTGTTTGTTTTCAGTTGTACCGTGTAGTTAAAGCGCGGAAATGAAAAGTTAGACAGCTAAAAGTCATACCGTGTTTCCGCCCGGTTTCGAACCGGGGACCTTTCGCGTGTGAGGCGAACGTGATAACCACTACACTACGGAAACTTATATGAGCTAGGCTTGAACAATGTAATGTAATGTAAATAATTTGAACAACATGTCTAGTACTAATGTTTCTGGGGGGAAAAATATGTGTCTAGTATATTAGTATTAGTCTAGTATGTCACAAATATACTAGACTAACACTAGCAATTGACTGGACTAACAATGTTAACATTGGACATACCAGTATACTGTATTTATTTTACTAGCTGATTACTGATAACTGTAGAGCAATACTTAATTCAAGTGAAGTGATTTTGTAAATGAACAAGAATAAAACAAGAACATCTTGCAAAACAGCAATGTTTGAATCAACTGGAGTCTCTGGTCAAAGGTTAAAAAACACATTCAAAACTAAACAGTGTAATAAATGTAAGATTCAGCTATAAATTCATGATTTATTTCCAAACCCGATTCCAAAAAAGTTGGGACACTGTACAAATTGTGAATAAAAAAGGAATGCAATAATTTACAAATCTCATAAACTTATATTTTATTCACAATAGAATATAGATAACATATCAAATGTTGAAAGTGAGACAGTTTGAAATGTCATGCCAAATATTGGCTCATTTTGGATTTCATGAGAGCTACACATTCCAAAAAAGTTGGGACAGGTAGCAATAAGAGGCCGGAAAAGTTAAATGTACACATAAGGAACAGCTGGAGGACCAATTTGCAACTTATTAGGTCAATTGGCAACATGATTGGGTATAAAAAGAGCCTCTCAGAGAGGCAGTGTCTCTCAGAAGTCAAGATGGCCAGAGGATCACCAATTCCCCCAATGCTGCGGCGAAAAATAGTGGAGCAATATCAGAAAGGAGTTTCTCAGAGAAAAATTGCAAAGAGTTTGAAGTTATCATCATCTACAGTGCATAATATCATCCAAAGATTCAGAGAATCTGGAACAATCTCTGTGCGTAAGGGTCAAGGCCGGAAAACCATACTGGATGCTCGTGATCTTCGGGTCCTTAGACGGCACTGCATCACATAGAGGAATGCTACTGTAATGGAAATCACAACATGGGCTTAGGAATACTTCCAGAAAACATTGTCGGTGAACACAATCCACCGTGCCATTTGCCGTTGCCGGCTAAAACTCTATAGGTCAAAAAAGAAGCCATATCTAAACATGATCCAGAAGCGCAGGCGTTTTCTCTGGGTCAAGGCTCATTTAAAATGGACTGTGGCAAAGTGGAAAACTGTTCTGTGGTCAGACGAATTTTGAACTGGGACGCCATGTCATCCAGACTAAAGAGGACAAGGACAACCCAAGTTGTTATCAGCGCTCAGTTCAGAAGCCTGCATCTCTGATGGTATGGGGTTGCATGAGTGCGTGTGGCATGGGCAGCTTACTTACATCTGGAAAGGCACCATCAATGCTGAAAGGTATATCCAAGTTCTAGAATAACATATGCTCCCATCCAGACGTTGTCCCTTTCAGGGAAGACCTTGCATTTTCCAACATGACAATGCCAGACCACATACTGCATCAATTACAACATCATGGCTGCGTAGAAGAAGGATCCGGGTACTGAAATGGCCAGCCTGCAGTCCAGATCTTTCACCCATAGAAAACATTTGGCGCATCATAAAGAGGAAGATGCGACAAAGAAGACCTAAGACAGTTGAGCAACTAGAAGCCTGTATTAGACAAGAATGGGACAACATTCCTATTCCTAAACTTGAGCAACTTGTCTCCTCAGTCCCCAGACGTTTGCAGACTGTTATAAAAAAGAAGAGGGGATGCCACACAGTGGTAAACATGGCCTTGTCCCAACTTTTTTGAGATTTAAAATCAACTTATTTGTCCCTTAAAATGATCCATTTTCTCAGTTTAAACATTTGATATGTCATCCATGTTGTATTCTGAATAAAATATTGAAATTTGAAACTTCCACATCATTGCATTCTGTTTTTATTCACAATTTGTACAGTATCCCAACTTTTTTGGAATCGGGTTTGTCTTTTGTCTCATGTGAATTATACCAAAGGTTGACTCAAAATATAAGCAGACGATATCAGTATTGCTGTTAAAGGACATATAAAACAAACCCGTCATACAATAATGAAATTACATTAAGTAAGTTTTAATATTTGAGCCTTTTGCGCTCTTGTAACCAAACTACACAACCAAAACACATCTGTCTAGCTGAAAAATACATCCAGTCATTATAAACCACACATCACAACTGATTAAAAAAAAAAAAAAACAACAACACTGCTGTAAAATCTTACAATATAACACAGCATGCTATTAACAGAAGAAAGCCTACTGCGTGATAAAATGTACACATGTAAGGACTGTTGAGAGGAATACATAAAACATCATGTTGCATATCAGTAGGACAATCTTATTAAACACTGAACGCTAAATGACAGAGGGGATAATAACTATACATATTATTTACACATAATCAGAAAGAGTACTGAGAGTGTCAAGCAGTTCCTGAAAATCAGCAAAGATGATTTTTTTTTTTTTTTAGCCCTATGTCCTGTATAGTGCAAACTTTGACGTATTGTGGTTTAATTTCCAGATTTTATTCAGATGTAAAAGAGAAACAGACTGGTTGCTTGCTGACATGAGTAGTGCTTCCTATGGGGTCATCCATGCAGCAGTCGATATTCCACGTAGTTACACTTATAGGGTTCAATTCCATGCACTAGAACAGCGGTACTTCCCTCAGGGTAGGAACCTTTTCACAGTTGTGAATCGTGCAACCTGCGATTCTCTCCTGCTTATAAATCTTATTAAAAAAAAAGTTTTAAAAAATTGGACAGCGCTGGGTGTTTCAGGTAAAGGCTGCTTAAAACAGTTCAATTTAGAAGTCAAGTGTTATGCTGCACAGTCTGTTAGATGGGTTTGGGATTTGCTGGTGTTGATATGCACACACCACTGTTTTTTCAGTGATCAAAACCAGCATCAGAGTTCTCTCTCATTCCACAAGTCCATGTGCCATCCACAGTCCATCTCAAATCAACTCTCTTTGCATCAGTCCATCAAAATAGAGCCTTTCTTTGTAGAAAACTCAGGAATAAAGTCCACATGGAGTTGAAAGTATTTTTAAAATCAATTCTCAGCATATTAAATAGGACATACAAAATGAAAGGGGGGAAGTAAAAATGTTAGTGTCAAATATATATATCAATATGTACACACTCCAAAGCTTCTGGTTTGTCATCACTGAAAGAGAGCAAGAGGGCAAAGTTTAATGCAGTATTCTGAAACAAAACATCACATTTTAAAAAGCTGTAACGTACAAACCTTATGCCAGCATCCTGGTATTGGTAGTCCATCCCGGTCCTAGGAACAGAAATAAGAAAATGAAAAAGGAGCTACCTTTATAAGTACTGGTTAGAAAGTCTAGTCCTTCTTGATAGTAATTAGTATTCTGACAGGAAGCAAGCGATTGAAGACCTTGCTGCGACTTTGAACTTGTTTGGATTCACAATAACTTTTCCTGGTTACAATGATAAATCCATATAAATCATACAAACATTCAACCATACCCTAGCAAGACTCTTAGACAGACAGACAGGAACATGGTGGTCTCACCTTGACCACCTAGGCATAAAAATTAGGGCAACAGAGCACTTTCTTTTTTAATAACACACCCCTCACGCCACCAGTGACTAATTTAGAAGGAACACAGCAGACATGTTTGGATTTAATTACTACAAAACCCGATGAGAACACACCAGTGACACCAGAGACACCATTTTTGACACATGCAGCCGTGCTACACAAACAAAAAACCTCACTTGGATGATTTTATTGTGGGTTAGTATGCATCATAGGGTAATTCTTGAAGCTGACATGTTCAACAGTAAATAATAGAGTCAAAATGGCAATGAGGTAAAGTATACCGAGAATTAAATTAAAGCCTTGTTGTATGAAGAAAACACATGATTACACGCAGAGTGACCCAGTAGACCATAATTAGTGAAGGCAGAACCGAACACAAATACAAAACACAACAAACCCAAAGCAGAAATACTGTACCAAGGGTCAGGGGACATCTGTAGGGGACTCAGGTTCCCTGTCAGAGCAGCTGGTGATGAGGGAACAACTATTTCTAATTGTTGAAATATAAGTACAAAAGCTAATTTGTCTTGAAGATGTTCATTAATGTAAATATAAATGTTGTGGCATACCATTCCTTAATAAATGCATGAACAATGGATCATTTTTCACATAATAGCACACCCCTTTGTGTTTTATTCCTCACATGTTACACTGTTAAACATATTTCTCCACTTTCCACAGTGTAGGAGAAGGTGTATAACGTACCACAGGACAAGGCTGATCCAGCCCTGGAGGTCCCTGCTCTCCTTTCTCTCCTTTCAGACCCCTTTTCCCCAATGACCCTCTTTCACCCTGAACGAAATAGAAAAATCTGTTTTGTAATGGTACAAACTATTAAGCCACCACACATGATGTCATGACGTACATGATGTACAAAAATATGCAAGGTGAATGTTTCTCTTTTTGACCTTTTCTCCTCGTTCCCCTCTATCACCCTTCTCTCCTCGTAGGCCTGGGAAACCCTGTATGTAGAGATGTAAGGTCAGTAAGAGCTTATCTAATGCAATAAAATAGTAGCTATATAATCCTATATAATCATGCTACACGATTCTGTCCACTCACGTCTAATCCAGGCTCTCCTTGTTTTCCCTGTTAGAACAAAATAATATACATATTTAAGGCAGTAAGGACAATGCTTCCTGAATCTACTATCAAATATATATATTCAAATCAATTATGGCTTTTGTGGGAAACTGACCTTTTCACCTTTTGCACCTGGTAGACCCACCAACCCATTAGAGCCAGGATAACCTTGAAGACCCTGAACATAGTGGAGGAGAACAATGTCAGACTAGACCTTATTTGAAGATGTCCTTATATTTTGCTCCTCTCCTGTACTATTATGTAGCATCTATAACCACTGTGAGGTGAGAAATGTTGCTTACCCGTGGCCCCTGAGGACCTTTTTCTCCAACATCCCCTTTCTCCCCTGTAATTGCCTCACCTGGCTCCCCCTGGGATAAAATACACAAAACCAGTTACAGCTATCCTTTAAAATGATTTTGCTCATTCTTGTTTCAAACTGCAATTACAATTGTACCTTTTGACCAGGCATTCCTTGAAGGCCCTGAGAACAAATGAGATAAAATGAGGGTGTTATTAATTTTGTATATTGGACATTATTTGCTAAAGAATGATTGTATCTGAAAACAGAATGAAATGTTTTATTTACCATGACTCCTTGAGGGCCAGGTGGCCCTGGAGGACCTGGCAATGCAATAATCTGAGCCTGAAAGGAGATTTTCAACTTAAAATAACTGCATTCATCGAAAAAAAAAGCCTCCAAAAACAACCTATGTGAATAGATGGATGCAGCTTTACTAGTTTTATTAAAACCAATGTCACAGAAACAAGAGAGCTCTTGAATATGAAAATGAATATTAATGAAGTCCATGTACCAGATTGTCCTCAATTCTGGAGTCTCCCTTCTCCCCTTTCAGCCCATCAGCTCCCTTAAATAAACATATACATTTTAATCAGTACTTTGTCACCTATATAAAACAATTTTTTTCACAACACCGCATTCTATAATATACATTGCATCACACTCACGGCTGACCCAGGCAGTCCCATCTCTCCCCTCTCCCCCTTTTCTCCTGTTGCTCCAGGTTCTCCTCTATCCCCCCTTTCTCCTTTTGAACCCTGTGTTGAGAGCAGTGGTCAAGACATAAAGCCATGTACAAAGCGACAGTTTATAGACAAATTAACCATACACTACAGATAAGATTCGCTACAATAAATATTACATACTATTTACTCTACCTGTTTGCCTTCAGATCCACTAATCCCAGGAGAGCCCATCTCTCCCTGTTAACATATAATAGCAATAGCACTCTTATTGATAATAAGAAGATGTTAGCAGATCAGTGCCAAAAGTGAAATAAATCCTGCTTAAGATTGAATCAACACCTCATTCCATTTCTCTTTGGTTATTTTGGAAGAAAGTCGGGGACACGATGGGGCAATCTGATTGCATGTAGCCAATGCTATACTTTAGATTACTGCTTTTCTTTGGGCAACCAGTTTATAGTACATAATACTGATGGCCTTTTGATGACCTATGTGCAGGTCCTATTTTGCCAAGCAGTTGACCAGGGACTGTTTCTGACACCAGATATCAAGTTTTACAGTTATTGACCTATGACCTTTTCATATTCACCCATGCCAAATGAGACTCATAAAAAGAAGGAAGAATATTCTCACCTTTACTCCTTGTGCTCCAGGAGGCCCTGGAGGACCAGGTGGGCCCTGTAGGAAAATTATTTTATTCAAATGAAGTCTATGTAACAGTGCAACAAATTAAAATGTTATTTTATAACGGCTGGAGAGATCCCCACCTGCAAAATTTGTAATTTTTCCGACAGGTCAGTGCTCTCAGAGATTCCCGGAGCACCCTTCTCCACAGCAAAGCAAGCAGGATAAATTAGATAAATTAATTATACAGCTTATTAATGCTAATTATATTATATGATTGCTTTGCAGTAAGACAAATTCATGAGGTTCATGGAATGGGGACATGCCCTTCTTACCTGGAGTCCTGGAGCACCAGCATCTCCTTTCTCTCCCTGTAAAAGCAGGTATGCAGTTGAGTTAGTTATTTAATACTGATGTGCACCTGCAGTGAATGTTATCTGATTCACTTTATATGCCCCACGCATGTACACCTATTGACCATGAGCTGTACCTTTATGCCTGGTGGTCCATCCATGCCTCTTTTCCCTTCATCACCTGGCTCACCTTGTTCTCCCTGCAGAATAGCAATAAGATAAAGACAGAAAGGCAAAGCATGAGAATCTGATGCAGATACAAACCTCAAATCTACATTTACTACTGGCTTATTGAATAATACAGTCAATAAGTGTGCTATTAATTGATCGTAAAGAAGGTTTGACAGCATACCTTAAGCCCTAGTGGACCCTGAAGTCCAGTTATTCCAGGTTCTCCAACATCACCCTGTGTCAGAGACAGTGGATTTATCAACAGTGTCAAGCTTAACTGTGATATTTAAACAGACCCAAGGGAATAATTGAAGCAATATTTAATGAAGGTTTTACCTTTATACCAGGTTGCCCTCTTGGACCCTGTTGAAGCCAGAAGACAGTCAAAAACAAATAATTTAACTAACTTGAAAAGGTGTTTTAATGCTACAGTGGTGTGAAAAAGTGGTGTGATTTCTTATTCTTTTGCATGTTTGTCACACTTTAATGTTTCAGATAATCAAACACATTTAAATATTAGTCAAAGATAACACAAGTAAACACATCATGCAGTTTTTAAATGAAGGTTTTTATTATTAAGGGAAAACAAAATCCAAAACTACATGGCCCTGTGTGAAAAAGTGTTTGCCCCCTAAGCCTAATAACTGGGTGGTCCACCCTTAGCAGCAACAACTGCAATCGAGCGTTATCCATAACTTGCAATGAGTCTGTTACAACACTGTGGAGGAATTTTGGCCCACTCATCTTTGCAGAATTGTTGTAATTCAGCCACATTGGAGGGTTTTCGAGCATGAACCACCTTTTTAAGGTCATGCCACAGCATCTCAATCAGATTGAGGTCAGGACTTTGACTAGGCTACTCCAAAGTCTTCATTTTGTTTTTCTTCAGCCATTCAGAGGTGGTCTTGCTGGTGTGTTTTGGATCATTGTCCTGCTACATTCCTCCACAGCGCTGTAACAGACTCATTGCAAGTTATGGAAAACGCTTGATTGCAGTTGTTGCTGCTAAGGGTGGACCAACCAGTTATTAGGCTTAGGGGGCAAACACTTTTTCACACAGGGCCATGTAGTTTTGGATTTTGCTTTCCCTTAATAATAAAAACCTTCATTTAAAAACTGCATGATGTGTTTACTTGTGTTATCTTTGACTAATATTTAAATGTGTTTGATTATCTGAAACATTAAAGTGTGACAAACATGCAAAAAAATAAGAAATCAGGAAGGGGGCCAACACTTTTTCACACCACTGTATATATCTGATGCACATATTTTGCAACACCAAAAAAGACCTCAATACCAACCTCATTTCCATCCTTGCCAGGAAGACCCTATTAAACAAGATATCTGATATTAGTGGATCGGTTCATTCAATGTGTGAAGGTGTGGTTTTAAAGATTAACCACTAGAGGTCTCTCTTTAACAAATCCACAGAAGAGTAAGGCTAAGTACTAAGCCTGAGCCTAAAGTAAAGAAGCATGGACATTGTGGGTCTTATGCAACTCATGACCGCAGCTTGAGACCACACCTCAAAGGAAAAAAGACCTTTTGAACTGTGGGCAGAAAAGTCCCTTGTTCTGTCTGAAAACAGTTCGTAGATATTCAAGCTATAACAGGGAAAAACATAAAAGAGAAACATGTAAACAACAGAATTAAGCCTGAAATGTACTGCCTACTTTAAAAGAAAAAACGAAAATAATTGAATCCTGCAGTTGATAGAACTGATGTTCCACAGATGAAAGCCTGTTGTAGTAAATACACAATGCATACTGCAGATCTTTTCACAAAAGAATTAATTTTATTTGACACAAAGCCAGCCTTATATCGCAGACTGGTGGTTATGAATAAAGGTTGTGAAAACTTGTTTGGGGAAATTGAGCATTGTGAAGCACAGGTTGTTTTTGCTGTAGTATGGTACTGGTTATGATGAAATAATAACAATAAATCCAATGTAGAGAGCATGGAGGTATTTAGGTAGAGTACTTGAGCATGTGGCTGTTATTGCAGGAACATGCACATGTATATAGTTTAGGTAAAACTCAGAATGTAATATAGAGGCAGCCATCTAGGGGCCTAGATGCATTGCTCACTGAGTAAAAAGGATAGATCCTTGGCATTAGGCCCTAAGCTGTTAATGAGGTAGTTTTTCCAAACCAAGGATAAACACATTTACAATTTGCATGACAACAACAGGAAATGCCATTTGGGCATGTGAGCCCAAAGCATGTGCATATATAAAGAGGAAAGAAACAGTCTTAGTGAGTCTTTGTGACAGAAAAGGAAGGTGGTTGGAGATGAAAATCAGAGAGATTTGTCTCTGACTGTGCTGAGGTAATAATGAATTTGAAATGGAATAGATAAGTGTCACTGTAATCGCTGGCTATTGATGCCTAGTCTCAAAATCCAGTCTTGTAGCATTAACTGAAAAGTCTAGAATATTTTAATAAAAAAAATGTAGCCAAGAACCTATTTTAACAGAACTGACATGGCAGATGACCAACCACAGACTTTTGCCATCCTCACTACTACCTGCTCCAAACAAAACTTTTTAAAATTAATTTAAATAAGACAAAATTCTGGGAACATTTTCCAATCCTGTGAATATATTTTGTTCCGAAATTGTTACACAGTGTTCAAAAATTTTTGTGTTACCACGGTAAACAAGCACACAGAAATACAAATACATAGAGGTCTGCTGAGGCAATCAGTGATTCTGAAGCTTGTGGCCAGAAAAGTGTACCAAAAAAATGAGACGATCTCTAGTATTAAGTATCTATGCAACCAAAAGGTAATGAAAATTAGTTCTATCTATCTATCTATCTATCTATCTATCTATCTATCTATCTATCTATCTATCTATCTATCTATCTATCTATCTATCTATCTATCTATCTATCTATACTATCTGTATATACATGTGTAATATGTATATTTATCCCTGTTACTGTTGTACATATAATGTACATAATGCACACATTTTGCACAATTATATAATTACACATAACACTTTATCTGCTGTAAATACAACTTGCACATACTTCCTCTATGCACATACTTATTGCCTTATTTATTGATGTACATATTTACATATTTATCTGCACTTGTTCATTTGCACAATTTCTGCTATTTGCACTTCTGGTAGATGCTAAACCACATTTTGTTGCTATGTACCTGTACTTGCAATGACAATAAAGTTGTATCTATCTATCTATCTGGGTTCAATTCCCAGCCAATACCCAAACCTCAGCCACTGGATGCACTGCTGGTCCCAAGCCCAGAAAAAATGGGAGGGTTGTGTCAGGAAGGGCAGCCGGCATAAAACCAGTGCCAAGCTGTTGTGCAAACCAGTTGGTCCGCTGTGGCGCAGCCGAAAGCAACTTACTTATTATAAATGCCTCCAGTTCTACGGTTAGTGTGTGAGGTTCTAGATTGACTGAGGAAAGCAACTGAACCACATTACTTTTGCCCTCTGCCCCACTGTGTCTCTGATTAAAATAAAAATTGAGGCCATGCATGAACATTGGGTTAACCTATGTATATAGTGTCACCATGAGAAGAGAAACACCTGCTGAACAAAGCGGCATTCCTCCAGATGTGTCTGAGTCATGTCGGCTCATATGAAGCATGAGCTCATCAGGCAAAATGATGCGGGTGTGCCATGTTCACTGTCTTACCGGCTCTCCTGGGTGGCCCTGGGGCCCATCTCTGCCCATGTTTCCTGGGGGCCCTCTGGGGCCAGATGGTCCAGGAGGCCCTGGGGGACCTGGAGGCCCAGCCTGACCCTGATCACCCTATGAACAGATTCAAAGCAAAACAGAAAATTGATGGAAAGTATAACACTCTCTATAATTGCTCTATAATATCCTTTTGTTTCACTTTCATGCCTAGATGTTATTTGGCTGTTTTTGCCACCCACAAGCCATTCATGTTTCATATTAATTTCACAATACAATACATAATAAAGCAGAGACATTTGGCAGCCATGTCCAGGCCCCATAAATTGGCTGGTTTAAAAGGCACGTGGCGCGATGAGATGGCCCGTATTTCCAAAGCCTTACTGTGAAACAGAGGCTGCTGGCAAACAGCACTCTCATCTAAAGAGAGAGAATTCAAGGTTGTGGTTTCATATAAAATAGTCCCATTTCAGCATATTATGTTGTCAGAATGAGAAAACACTATTTTGGTTCATTTCATTAGCTGTGGTTTGAGTGGCATGTTTTTCTCTTGTAATGTCCGTAAACAAAAATATTTAACCACGTCAAGGCATATATACCTCTCTCACAGTTTTACTCTCACTAATTCAAAACAGGCATCCCTGTTAAAAGTCCAGACTTCTATAGGAACTAATTGTGGGGTGAAGGCCAAGGACATGCATGCCATATGTCAGTAAAAGTATAAGAGCAAGTTAAGGAGAAGAAAGTGAAGAAGAGTAATGATGATGAGAGTGATGAGAGCTGAAACATGCGTGATGTTTTAGAGGTACCTTCGAAACTTCGGGAACTCTGACATGTGAGGAAGCAATGAGCTTAGTGCGGAAAGACCATCTGTCAGCAAGGGTATGGAGAAAGACAAGAGATAGAGCAAATGTGTGAGAAAAATGAGCAGGAGAGAATCAGTCAACTGCTTGGAGGAGAGTATCTCAGCATGAAGCAGCTTAGGCATAAGATCTCAGCAAAAAAAAAAAAAAAAAAAAAGCAGTGGTTCAGATTTCCATTCCCATGCAAAATAACAGGAAAGTAAAAAAAGAAATGGAGGCAGATATTTAGAAACAATGCTAAAGCAATGCTAAGATGATGAAAGTGGCGGCCACAAATGAAGACGAACAGAAGCTAATGGAGGAACAAACCTTGACTGTAAGGATCTGATTACTGAGAAGGCCAGCAGAGGCAGCATGTGCTGGAGGGCCCTGGGAGAACAGAAGAGAAATACAGGAGCAAAGTGACAGAGGGACATGAGAAGAAGTAGAGGGACACCGAAAGCAAGATTTAGGATAACAGATAAGGAAGTCAACAGGGACATTGATAGAACACGCATGAGAACAAGATGACTCAATGTTTGCATTGAGAGGCAGTGATCTTTATGCCTCTTTGTGCTGAGGTAATTCACTTTGACTTAGTTCCCAGCCAACAAATTACAAGTAGACTCTTATAGACATCCTGATTATACTGTTGTTTCAGATACCATGTGCTTCTGGATATGATTACCTTTCACTGGAGCACAAGGTTTCTATTTAGTGTTGCGGTTAGCATGGATGGCAAAGGGTCCAAAAAAAGGCAGCATTTTCCCAGGAGAAGTTTACTCTTGTTCCCAAAATAACAGTGGCTTTTGGTGCTGCAGCACTTTACATTACAATACCTATAATGAAATAATGATGACCACTGGGAATCTAAAAGGAAAATGTTGGGAGAGAATATGTTTTGTCTGCAGAAGCGTACAAGTTCGTTTGTCTTCAGTTATTTATATATAAAATATATGATGAGCGCGATGTTAAGAAACTTCTCATGACTCATGGGGAAAAAGGGAGAGGTCATAGGTCACCCCCACCCCACCTGCAGTACAAACTGAGTCCTTCCATTTGGATGGAAACAGCTTGGATCTGCTTCCAGGTCTAAACATAACCTTCCCCCAGGAGCATTAATGGATTCCATAGGTCATAGATCTTAATATCTTACACATTTATTAAAATATGACAAAACACAGAACTAACACACTATCATAATCAACACACACAGCACTACAAGACAGGGCAGATACTGCCTTCATATGCTGTGTTGTTAGTCGTATTTTGGCTTGCTCTCTTAACCGTAATAATGCAGACCACACAAAGCAATTTACAATTCCTCCAAGACTCCAGACAAGCCACCTGTTTTTAATAGGACAAGCTGGCATAGCAGGTGAAAAATAGCAAACTTTGGCCAGTTAGTTTAACATGATGGGTCTGGAAAATATATATAAACATTGTGTATACACATCTTTAATCCATTATTATAATTATTGTAATATGAAAAGGTAGGATCCGAGATACAGACTGTGAGACAGGAGCAAGTGGACATCAAGAGCAAGACAATGATTTCTTTTTTAAATCTATGACTAGCAAAGCCAAAATCCTGAACAAGAGGAACTGGTCATTTTCTGCATACCTCATAGTGAGGTTCTATATAGACAAACCCATATTTGAGCTTTTAAGGAAATAACAGGCAGCACACTTCTAGGAAGTAAGCAAAGCTACCTAGATGAGACTGATTTTATGGAATCAGTACATTTGATTTTCCTATATAGAATTTTTGCACAGTTCCTGTTTGCACTTACGGGCATCAAAAGACTACCACGTTGCTCCAGCCATCTGTGGCTGGCACTGTAGGGAGTAAAACTGGCTTTGCTATCTGGCTGAGAAGAATGGTACATGCTCTCACTTATCAATCAGTGTGACACTAAGCAATTGTGGGTGTCTGGGAGTTCATGTATGCTTTCCTCATAGTATTTTATATTGCCTCAACATTTTCACATGGCGTGGAGGGGGCATGTATTAGCTTTCATCCTCCTTGATTTGGTAGGTCCGTATGAAAAGGGAGAACTTTGTTTATCTAACACTTAATTTCAAATAAAAATGCTTTGAATGGAATGTACATGAACTCTGATGCTCAGTCTGTGTGAAAACAGTTCATAACAACACTGGCATGTAAATGCTCTAGAGAAGAAATAAAAGCAGCTTGCTGATTTACACAGAACCTGGTGTGTGAGCTCATTGGTGCTGTAGGGCATCAGTTTAGTGTTTGATGATTGTTACTCACCCTGGGCCCCACGTCTCCCTGATCACCCTGCGAATACAAGTTAGATCTTACTTGGGTGCAACTATATCTGACAAAAGTACTGTGCAGTGTTGTGTAATCTATTTTGCAACCCCCCCCTGAAGCTGTGCTTAGGAAAATGTTGTGATATCTCAAAGCTGGTTTAGATTAGGCTGAAACCTTCACTGATATCATACTCAATGCATTGTGAAGATTACTATACATACCTTATCTCCTTTTGGCCCTGGCATGCCCTGGAAGAAGAAAAGACAGATTTCAAAAACACAGATATATGTTTCTTTTCATAATAGCATTGAATAAGTAATGGTCAAATGTCCACTGCTATTCAAGCCATGTAATGGTATATGCTCTGTAATAAGAGTGCACTGTATGGGCCAAGCTATCACTCATGTGCTTCACACACTCTAGCCTCCAGTGTATCTGGGGTACAGGATCTGCTTGACTGGACTGTAAAATATGATGTAAGGTTTTGATGGATTAAGTTTTTGTTTCACAGATATGGAAGGTGTTTCATGTTCTGCCACTTCTTAATGCATTCCTTTTGTGTTCTCATATGTGTATGCTGGAAAATCTGTTTTATATATACATATATTTGCTCCTTAATTTGTTTACCTGACAATTCCCACCCACCAGCCAGCTCTTGGAAGCTACCAGCTAGGCTAGATGAAGACTAACATGTGCTTCCTGAGACACATGAAGACAGCTAACTGGATCTGCTGCTCATGGGACACTCGCAGAAAAGTGCTGTCTACCACACCTTCGGCATACATGAGCTCATAGATGCCTACGACTGGTTAATGTCACTGGGACTGACAAGAGAAAGGGTATGAAACTGACTGTAATTAGCCACGTCTTCTCAAATCTGTCCCTTAACAAGCTAGAAAGAAGGTGAGAACATACCTGAATGCCTTTAGGACCAGGAAGACCCTGTAAACAAAAACAAATCAGCCCTTATTTCACATTCACTACATACATTCAAAATATGTATACTAACGGTCAAACTACCTGACTACTTTAACATGATATATCTCTATGTTTTGTACATCTAAAATTCATCCATTTTCTATACCTGCTTATCCTACTACTGGGTCACAGGGAACCTGGGGCCTATCCCAGGAGACTACGGGCACAATTCATGGTACACCCTGGACAGGATGCCAGTCTATCACAGGGCCCAATCACACACACACATCACGCACACTCACACGCTACGGACAATTTAGAGATGCCAATCGACCTACAATGCATTACATTTAAAATATTAGTGTGAAAAATAAAGTACGAGTTAGATAAAACAATAAACAAAAAGACTACCAAATTCTCTGCATATACTATCTCTAACACTCTGCGTTATATGGTGATCTACTAGTGACAGGTTGGAGTACTTACAGGCTTACCATCCACACCTAGAGGACCCTGAATGAGAAAAAGAAAAAGAGAGCAAGCCATTAGAGGCCTTGATGCATCATATTTAGGCTTGATCTCAGAACACATGGCATTGAGGAAGTTATCGTTTATATTTTACATTCAGAATCTTTCACATTTCTGGCAAAATTATGTTATTTATGTTAATTATGTTTTTTTTTTTTGTTTTGTTTTTAAATCTCATTATACTGTAATGAATAAGAAAATGGATATGCCTATAGGTATTGGTTATGAGGGAGAGGAAGGTTTTTTATAACAAGTTGGGAAATTGTATACCATGAGTAGAGATGTCGGTGATATAAAGTGCCATTGGATTGAACTAATAGAATGCAGATTGAGTAAAGTACACTGCATGGTCAAACCTTTGTGGACACCTAACCATCATTCCCATATGTGTGCCTTTCCCAAACTGTTCCACAAAGTTGGTAGCACCAACTTGTATAGGATATTTTGTATGCTGCAGCATTACAATTTTCTTCCACTGGAGACCCAAACCTGTTTTGCTATATAGTGTGCATTACAACACATACAGTACAACAGATACACCGAATCATCTAGATTGAAAAATTTTGTCCAGCCTCGTTTATGAATTCACATTCATTCATGATTCTGGCTCATACTGCAGGGCAGTGAGGTCGCTGTCCACTCCACAAGAGGTGCTGAAACATCCCTCAGTGACCCATAATGATCTTGGCAGTCAGCAAATAAACATATGTATTGGTGACAAATGAAAGGAAAACCTAACATAAAGTATAGGAGTAAGGTGTTAGTCCATCACGAGCGGCCAAAACATCTACATCTTCAGTACACCATGGCATTTATTCTACAAGCACCCAGAATTGTACAGGAGCATCGAACACCATACTGGTGTCCATCTGGTGTGTGTGAAGTCCGTATAATATAATTTATATAATTTTATTATGCAGAAAGCCATTGTAGATGTGAAGAGACCACTCCCATTAGGATAGAAAGGTTGTCATTCAGACTCGCTTAGTATTCATTTGCTTCTATCTAAATAGACCCAAACCATGCAAACGAAATAAATAAACGCCGCAAAGTATAACAGAGCCATAATTTTCTTATTTAAATGATCACTGCTGAAAGCTGCACCCATTCAAGCTGTGGGAAGGATTATAAAAGCAATATGATTTGAATTACCACATTCTTCGTGTCTCCAAATTAAATAAATAAAATTCAAACCCGAAGAGAGACAGACAAGATGGAAAGGGGCAAGAGGTACAGATAAGTAGGTTAAGGATAAAAAAGATTATTAGATATCTTGCTTTGAGATAGCTCTGGCAGAGAGGACTAATAAGACCACATATGGCAGTACAGTTCAGACAACAGTCTGGACCAGATCAATTGTTGTGCTTGGACTGACTTCACACAGTTGCATGTTTGCATTATTACAGTGCAGGGACCGCTTAAATAAGTTGCATATGCATTAGTCAGGCTGCTTACAACAAACTCCTCTGTTACAATAGAGGCTTGTATATATGGCGTTAAAAGACTAGCGATTTTTGTGCTGTCCTTATATATAGAGGACATTGTGTTCCATAACTAATATCAATAATTGTTGCTCCAAATGTTCTTTTTCAGGTTGTGTGTATGTACTGATAATATGTTATTCCTTGTTTGCTTAAAAATCTGTGAATAATCCTTAATTGGAATGTGAAATTGAAAAACATTTTGTCTAAGTTTGGGTACTTGAGGTTTTGCCAGATAAAATTAAGCAGAACTTTTAAAAACAAGGGACAAGAGCCCTCTAGAGAAGTACTGCCTCTTTGGTAAACAGTAATAAACCAAGAGGAAATAGTTCATCATCAAATCAAAATGTTCTCTAGTATTCATTCGTCTTTGCCACATCAAAGACATAATATTGAAAAAAAAAAGTTAGAAAAAAATGGACAGAATGTCCAGCAGGTGGCGCTCAGAATGACTTAAATGTGAATAGGTCTATTTCAGTCACACTCTGTAAATCTGTTATCTACTGGTGAGAATTAGCAAGATATTTACCGGGTAGCCATCACGCCCTGGAGTTCCCTGTTAGGATTAAAGAAAATAAAATACCATTAAATCTGGAATAAGCACACAATCCATTACTGTTTCTAAAGCCAACTGAAGTGGCACATGCTTAAACTAATCTTAATCTGTATTCAAAGGTGGTTTATTGAAACATGGAATGCATATTTTAAATCTCTTCCAACTGCGTGTAATTATAACATCCCCAAAACTCCAACAAATTATTAGCTTTACATATTTTTAAGAAGCACTGATGTCACTATTTAATTAAGTTAAAGCATGTATAGGGAAATTTAAGCACGACGAAGCACACATATATTCCCCGACCAGGCATAACAATATGACCACCTGCCTAATATTGTGTTGGTCCCCCTTTTGCTGCGATACACTGACACCATTCTGTCAGAACCAGCATTAACTTCTTCAGCAGTTTGAGCAACAGTAGCTCGTCTGTTGGATCGGATCACACGGGCCAATGTGCATCAGTGAGCCTTGGCCGCCCATGACCCTGTCGCCGGTTCACCGCTGTTCCTTCCTTGGACCACTTTTAATAGATACTGACCACTGCAGACCGGGAACACCCCGCAAGAGCTGCAGTTTTGGAGATGCTCTGATCCAGTGGTCTGGCCAACACAATTTGGCCCTTGTCAAACTCGCTCAAATCCTTAAACTTGCTAATTTTTCCTGCTTCTAACACATCAACTTTGAGGACAAAATGTTCACTTGCTGCCTAATATATCCCACCCACTAACAGGTGCCATGATGAGGAGATAATCAGTGTTATTCACTTCACCTCTCACTGCTCATAATGTTATGCCTGATTGGTGTATAAACAATATGATCTAGATCTCATCCAGTGTTTTAAGCACAGATAGGGGTTATAGTCTTTAAGAATATATCTGTACTTCTAGTGTGTATCTATTACCTGGGAATGAGTCAAACATACCTGTAAAACTCATCTTCTAGGACCACTTTTGAAGTTACCTTCACATTGTATATATCTTGAGGAGCATATGTGTACTTCATATGTGAGTCTAACGTACTTTTTATGCACCAAAAAAAAAAAAAACAACAACCAAAAAACATAAACATTGGTTAGTCACACCACCTGTCCGTGGCTCTAAGATCTCTGCTGTGTGTGAAAACAGCTTTTAAATTTGTTGGCAGCTCAAAGTCTTAAAGTTGGCCCACAAGGGTACAAATGCCAATAAAATATGCAGAACATGCAACTGCAGCTGATTTTAAATCATTTTTATGGATCCACACTCCAGACTGCATTCAATCTTATCTTACCTTGCTTATAGCCAACGTTATATCTGTTAGCTAGAATGGTGGATGGGAATTGAATTTGGATCATGTCATGGCTGACCATGAGCCAGATTCACATACATGTGTTCTGCATTAAGTGTCCAAAATATAGGGGTACTTACTGGAGTTCCTGCAACACAAACACAAACATTTAACTGTTAGCTATTGAGTACACTTTTTACATAAAGTATTTTCAACAACAGTTTAACTCTACCTTTGTTCTTATAGAATTTGACTGTCTGGTGTTTTTTTTTTCATGACATAGCTCAATTTTTCATTCATTCCTCTCCAATAACTACTTTATTGTGATCAGGGTTGCAGTGGCTCCAGAGCAGATCCTAGGAGCAATGAGTGTGAGGCAGAAATACACACTGGATGGGATGCCAGTCCACATCCACGCATTCATTCTCACCTAGGGGCAATTTAACAGAGCCAACCCATTTACAAACATCTTTTTCGGAAAATAGAGGAACCCAGAGAACCAGGATGATTTCTGCATGTATGTAAACACTGAACAATTTACAGTATATCAAATCCACCACAACCCTGACCAGGATAAAGGTTACTTGACATAAATGAATGGATGAATAAATGAATGAATGAATACAAAAAAGCTGCAAAGAGTATTCTAGTTCTGAGGGATTGATAGCAATTATAAACAGAACTATATAATCAAATAAGTCTATTAGAAAGTCTATTAGGTATATAATCAAATAAGTCTATTAGAAATGTCACATTTACGTGTGCCAAAACTCATCCACTAATCTTCAGTAACCACTTTCTCCTTCTCAGGGTCATGGTGAATCCAAAGCCTATTCTAGGAACACTGGGAGCAAGGTGGTCACCCTGGATGGGATGCCAGTCCACACACACACACACACACACACACACACACACGCACCTAGGGACAATTTAGAGTAACCACAATTTGGCCAGTGGGAGGAAACTGGAGAACTCTGAGAAAACCCATAGGAGGAAATCCAAAGGGAGAACACAAACAATTTCATGGAAAATTCCCAAGGCTTAGGAATGAACCTGGGACCCTGGATCTGTGAGACAGCA
The DNA here is from genome assembly GCA_033459395.1 of Hemibagrus guttatus. NCBI lineage: Eukaryota > Metazoa > Chordata > Actinopteri > Siluriformes > Bagridae > Hemibagrus > Hemibagrus guttatus. The sequence goes on along the minus strand of JAUCMX010000014.1, from coordinate 19,509,016 downwards.
ATGCTACACTCTGCACCATGTGCCACCCATTTATATTCATGCGTTGACTATTTTACAATTTCATTACTTGTCAATACAAGTTCAAGAAAACTAACAGTTAAGGTGAGCAGAACCTTCTTGTCCATCTGTGCATAACCTATATGTTGTGTACAATAGTCAATAAGATTCTTCTCTCCCAGGAACAGTCCCAAGAAACAGGAGCTACCAGATTTAAGGCCATGCTGACGTTAAGAATCGGGTGAATGTGTAGGGTCAAGAAGCCGATGCACAGATATTTACCAGTGAAACCTTTGCTACACTCTAATTATATCAAATTGCATGTGATCTTTTATTTGTTGTCCACTATGCTTCCAACTTACTAATAGTCGAAGAAACTGTGCCTGTGGTTCTATGACTTCTGGATGGCCGTTTGAGGTGGTGAAAAATACAATGCCTCCTTCTTCTGTACAGGCCGAGATCTTAGATCAACCCTGTTGGTAATCTGATATTATATAAATTTGCCCTGAAGGAGCTGAAAACATCAACAGATCTGAGTAATGTTCAGAGGAAAATTCCTTTAAATCACAGGCATCTGTTGAATTGAACACAGTCACCAAGAAAATGTGAAGCATCCCAGCAGTGTGGAAACAATCTCGTCGGGCAAAAGATCAGTCTTGCATAATAAATATTGTACATTCTCATCCAAGTCTATTTCGATCAGCTTAGCTTTAACAGTAATTAACTTTGGGCTTCTCGGAACATAACCTCTGTGTAAACATCAGTTGATGCAAAAGCTTAAGCTCTCTTGGCCTTACTGTAAAAGGTTTACAATACTGTAAGTGTCACATAGCATTTTGGTAATGTGGGCTATTATGTCCCACTCCTGCTGCATAGTTTCCTTCACCCCTGTCCATTACATTAAGCATAATGGATTAGGCAGACATTGGCAAAGCTCTGGTGACTCCAGAGAGATTATAGCTGGAGAATCTGACAGAAAATGAAGATTGAATTATATGCAGAGCTGCTAAGGTCTTGAGCTGATCTGGACAGGATCAGAGCACAATGTAAACAAGCAAGAACTCCTACAAATGGCTGCACTGATAAGGTCTCTTTTAAAGGAAAACCCGATCCATCTCTGCCATGGTGAGAAAAGGGAGAGAGTCATTACAAGATAGAGAAATGCAAGAAGGATCCCACTGTGTCAGTTCAGGTCACCCAGAGCTCTGGGCCACTGAAGGGGAGCTTTTTATGGAGAGAAGGCTGTGTGTTTTGGAGGCTGTCAGTCCTCCCGTCGTCACCATGGGCCAAAGTCATCAAACTGAGAACAAAGACACAGTTCTTCTCTCTTCGTCCACCAAAGCATGCGTTTGTGACTGGGGTCTGTGATGATGTATGCCCCATGTTGTTTTTTCTAATGCTTGCAGGTGTTGATTCTCCATTATCTCACCTACAATATCTCATTATCTCATTTTGCACACATTACACATTAATCCAATACCACACACACACACACATGCACACACACACTGATGGTTTGTTTCTGTGTTTTGTTTTGTATGTGAACAGATACTTCTGAACTGTGAAAATCTGTGTAGAATGTAGAATTAATCCAAAGTTCATTCATTCATCCACCCATCCATCCATCCATCCATCCAACTATCCATCCATCCAACCCTTCATCCATCCAACCCTTCATCCAACCAACCCTTCATTATTCAATCTACAATCCTTCATCTATTCATTCACCCATTCATCTACTCATCTATTATACTATTTATCCCTTCATTAATCCAGCAGTCCATCCACCCATTTACCCTTTTATCAGTATCTTATTCTACAATCAATCCATCCATTCATCCATCCATTCATCCATTCATCTAACCCCTCGTGCATTTATCCAACCACTCATTTGTTCATCCAGTCATCTATCCATCCATCTATCCACTATCTTTTTTGTCATACAGAATTAAGAAGTATTCATAAGAGGCAGTTCATAGTACTTTAGCTGACAAAAAATATGTGTATGAAGTTAAGTTTTGCAACAACACTCTTAAAAGCAGCAGCTGAGTCAGATTTTTTTTAAAAACACCGTTCATCCATAAATTAATCAACAGTCAGGTGAAAAAATGTGGCGCCCATGCAAGAGAGAGCTATTGTCTGACGGGGAGTTATAAAAATTGTTCTTTGATCTGATGCACACTGTTAAAATGAAGTCATAAATACAGAAACAGCTTCACACATGTGCATGGAGGACTTCTGAAACTTATCCCAGAAGTTAATTATTATAAATATATATGAAGGTTATTTGTGGTTTTACTCAAACAAATTTACAACCTACCTCTTTCTTCACTTTTTTATTACTTAATATGTTCTTTTCATTTCTTCTTCACTGCCTCATTCCTGCTCTGGCCACATGTTTTTTCATCACTTATCTATGTTAGCTGCTCATGATTGGTCTTGTTATGTTTCTAGAGTTTATTTCCAAAGTTCTGCATATGTACAGCAGTAAGGCTAAGCTGTGGTTCTGAATTATCTTTCCCTGTTCCTTGTTTTCCTTGGTCTAGTCGTGTAATTTCTGATTTGCTCAAGCCTGTTCTTCATCCCCTGTCAGTGAGCATTGTCAGGAATAAAATAATAAAAATACACATCATTTTCCTTGCTAAATGCTTGCTAAAAACACATTCAGTTATAGCCATAATACTTATGATATTTTTTTTTTCTGTGATAGTGTCACATCTGGACACTCCCACCCTATGTGGGGCTCAAACCCAGATCTCCGTGGTTGCCGCGTGCATACATCTGCACGCTGTGGAAGGAAGACCCATACGCGGGATTCAGTGAAGTGCTGCTTTTATTACATAAAAACACAAGACATGGTGAAAACTAACCTAACACGAAACATGACACTTACAAAGCAAAACCTGACAAACAGAAACCTAGACCATGAAACAATGACCGACAAAGACAGATGCAAAAGGATCCCTATTTATAGGGCTAAACATTAGGGCTAATTGGATACAGGTGACACAATCAGGAATGAGAACAATAGGCAGGGAAACACACAGACAAGCAGGCTTCCAAGATTCACCTGCCAGCGCCCTCTCCAGGCCTGGCAGTGAACTGTCCAGCTGTTCCTGACAGATAGCTAATACTGTATATTTTGTTGTGCATTGAAAGGTCATGTATTCACCCATCCATTCATCCATCCATTCATCCATCCATCCATCCATCCATCCATCCATCCATCCACTTATTCATCAATCCATAATCCATCAATCTATCCATCTAGTATTCCACAATCCATTCATACACCCACTAATCCCTTGATCTATCCATTAGTCCTTTAATCCACAATCCATCCATCCATCCATCCATCCATCCATCCATCCATCCATCCATCCACTTATTCATCAATCCATAATCCATCAATCTATCCATCTAGCATTCCACAATCCATTCATACACCCACTAATCCCTTGATCTACCCATTAGTCCATACATCAATCTAATCCATCCATCCATCCATCCAAGTACCCATTTGTTTACCCATAAATCCATCCACCCATTCATCATACAACCATACAACCATCATTCCATCCATTAATCAATCCATCAATCTATCGATCCTGTCTCCTCCCACCAAAACCATCTAGCTATTATGTATGTTGATCTATTGTATGTTGAGTAGCATCTGTACAGCACACTGCTATGATAGATACTAAAGCCTCTTAAACTTTAAAGAACAGTGGAAGTTTCCACACCTCACCTCACCTTCTATAATGTTCTACAATGAAGGTTTAAAAACTAACATGACAAGTATTATATGACCAAAAAAATGAGAACATAAAACAGAATACTGGGCAAACTTGAAGACGTCGTTAAAGAGGAGACGTTTTTATTGCTAAAAGATTGGAACACAATCAAAAATCAATAAAAGCTCCTATTAAGTTGTGAAAGGAAATAAATACTCACCAGGATTTCCTTTTCTTCCACGTCTGCCGGGGGGTCCTGCAAAAATAAATAAATAATTTTAAAAAAGATTACTAATGTTTAACTGAATTTAGACAGAGAGTACGAAACAGTTTACAGTGATCACCTTAAATGTTATGCTTGATACAATGGCATGTATGCTGACTAACAAATAATCAACGTTGTGGTGGTGTGATGCTGCACAACGTAAACCATAGTGCTGCTGTCACCTCAAAGTGGATTATTTTCTAACAAGCACACAGTCTAGACTGCGTTAGTTCACTCAGTCATCTACCAATGATTTCAATGCTTCATTTATTTATAAAAGTCAAAAAGGTCACACTTTAGAACAGTTTATAGTAAAGATTTAATGTAGCGTGACGTCTGCGAGACCAGTTAATTCCTGTTACTGCTTACGTTTTATCAATGATAAACTGATGTTCCCTGAGCAGCATCTCTCTCTCAGACTGAGAAAACTACACGCATTTCTCTGTCTTAAAGATTTTTCCATGCTGGGAAACTTTGCACAGCAATGTGTTAAATAATATCTCCTAGTGAAAAAACTGCATCACATCAACAAACCTACATTTCAAACACATTTTTATATCTGTATATTATTAGTTTTAGATTATGTGTCATCCACTGTATAAGTCCCTATGAATGAGCTGTAACGATAGAAACAGTAACGCATTGCTGAGTTCATTAATATTAACCTAACGTTCATGTTATGTAGCCAGGACAACTTTCTGTTCTTAGCTTCGGTCCTTAGCTCTGTGCTGTTGTTTTGTTTTTTAGTTATATGTTGTTATGTTGTTTTACGTAGCACCAAGGTCCTGGAGAAATGTTGTCTCGTTTCACTCTGTACTGCGTCAGCTATATATGGTTGAAATGACAACAAAAGCTTCTTGACTTGACTTGATGTTAAAGATGTAACCACTGTCAGAGCTGTGCTGTTATGTAAAAGTAATGCACGCTGTCTTACCAATCAGATTCAAGAATTCAACTGTGCTGTAAAATAATTTTTTTTTTTAAATCTAGAAGCCACAGCGAATGTATACATTCCTACACTGCTTTTTATGTACCTTGAAAATATAATAAATACAGCTGTCCTCAATAAGGCCTCATCATTTCTGTTTTAACCAAACCTACAAAAGCAGATTTCAAAGGCTTAAAAGTGAGGCAACAAATAAAATAACAAGATTCCTAATTAAGTATTTGCCTACACATGTTAGGAGAACAAAATCCATTCATTCTGTCCAATCAGTAGTCCAGTGTATGTTGACATTGACCGCACCATTGAAACTCATTTGTGCGTGAGAAAAATGGCACTTCCTTTTTTCCCACTTAAGGCTGATTACATAAAGGAAAATGTCCTGAGGAGTGTCCTGCCTGTAGATAACGAGGGGAAGAAGGTTCCCTCTGACAAGGAGGTGTATCTAAACCCGTTCACATTGTCCTGCATCTGCAGCAACAGGGGGAGCCAAGAATGACATCACATGAGCTTGGACAAATAAACACAGCCGTCTATAGTCATTCGTCCTCCTGACCACAGACCGGACGAAACGGATGAGAGTGGTACAGAAGAGTGAGAGCTGCCAGTCATGTAAAACCAAACAGAAATGAGTTGCAGATGCAATTCTAACACTGAGAGACTCTCCACAACTCGTACTGATTGAAACCAGTATTCAGAGTTTACAGATTCAAATAATCGAGAGCAATGTGGCTGAATGTACTTCACGTTTATAGGAGTAAAGTCATTGAAAACAAGGTATAAACATTAATGTTGCACCTAACCCTAACCTTAGCCTCTATAAATTTTTTACACTGAGTCGTGCAGATTGTTATGGGGTTGGAAGCATGAGAACATTTTGGCTTATGGCGTAAATCTGGACAAAAAGAGTTCATTCTCAATGCTTGCAGATAACAAACATATTTATTACCAAATTTAACAACCAGGTCCAAATTTACAGCCACATTTTACAGCTATATTTAAATTGAAAATGCACTGTATTAAAGTCCTCATGAAATAGGTTTCTGGCTGTGATGTGATTTTGTACACTGAAGTATTTCCCGAAACAGGAAGTCAAAGTGATGGTGTGTTGAACTGCCTGGCCGACTTGCACAACAGCCAATAGGGTTTGAGATATGCCATGCCTCTGGCAAATCTAAACAAACCAAAAATAAACATGAAGAACGGCGAACAGATTAAAGAGAGCTTATTACTTACTCGTACTAATGGAGAAACCCTGAATGTGTTTAAAGACATAAGTGTTTTCTCACTCTGTCTGATGAAGTGATATATTCCAGTATTGAGGAATCCAAAGTTTGTAAAACACCTAGGAGAGGCGGCTGTCACATAACCACAACCTCGAACAAATTCCTCTTCAAAATGAATTTTATGTCAATCAAGCAATGCACAGAAAAATGTTTATTTATGAACCAGCTATTGCATAGCTATTGTAGCATAAGCCTCGCCTCCAGGGGGTGGGACCTATATGGCTCTAGAGAGTATTTAGTTAGACAGTTATAAAGCTGTACCTAGTTATGAATTAAGAATTATTAAAAATTCTTATAGGAAGTGATTTAGCACTCTTCGATTTAGCACTTAAAGGGTGTATCCTCTTCTTCTTTTATCGTTCCCTTCATCACCCAAAAGATAAAAAACGTCCAAAGTGAACACTGTCCAAACAGATAAAGCAGCCAGAAAGTTTCCATCCAGTACATGTGACTCTAACATGAACATTTAGGAGCTAATGATGAACAGCCCATCGTTAGTGGTGCTATATAGGAGGAGAAGGCTGCTATAATGAGTGGGACTGAGTTACTCTACAGTCCTGCATTTCATTCAAGCTCAGCATCCTTATAAATAAAATCTCCCATCTGTTTCCTTATGTTTTCATTTTATGTAACGAGAAATCTTATGCCAAATGGTCCACAGGCTGTTAGTAAGTAATGAAGTGAGGCTTATTTCCATCTAGATAAACAACTGTGTTCAATAAGCGTGCAAACGTTATTCAGAAGCCGTTGTATCATTTCTGAAATGAAATTATCCTAATACGCACCGAGCGATTCCAGAAAAATGCTGAAGGTCTTTAATGCATTCTACTGTCAATATTTCCTTATTTTTAACATATGAGACTGATTTAGGTTGAAATGAATGAACATTGAACATAGAAGTTCATAGAACTTCATACATCTCTGAAGTACAGGTCATTAGTTCATAAACTGTACACTCCAGTCTTATTCAACAATCTTGTGATATACAAAGCAGGGCTTCTAAATGATGCAACTGAAAAGCATTCATCAGTTGAAATTCTTATTGCACTTGTACCCCCAGAAAAATGACCCAAATGCCTCAAATGACGCAGTTGTTGCTTTTAACATCACATTCTGCTCTGCCCGATTTCTGTTATAAATGAAATCCGGCATGCACATAAAATTCGTTTCCTGTTAATAACCACAACAGATGAAAAGGCACAACATTTACAGTAGGCTTTCAGAAAGTTGTAATTAATGCTACAACACTTCAAGTTAACACATAACATACAAAAAGATTTAACCTTAATTAATACCGTAACACTTCCTCTGGAAAGTTTTATCAGGTGCCTGGTGGAGGTTTGGCTCTCCATCAGTGTTATATTAAGAGTGACGTCAGAGTCTAAATGAATGAGTGGTTTTGGTTTCATGATGAATTCTGCAGGGACTAATTGCACACGTGTTCCATGTTAGGATGTTTAATTGGTTACACCAGAGACGAGGCTTTATGGTACAGAAAGGTGTGAAAAGAAGGAGGAAAAAAGCAGTAAATGGACCTGGCATTCCCCACCCACCTGGGATTAAAATTCACTCCAGATTCGGATTAATGCCGCTTATCTAACTCTGAGCACTGCTGCAGAACATGACAAATATTCTGCGTTCAAATTTGGCCTCACGTGTAAATGATGCATTAATATTCAGACAAGAACACTGAGCATCAGTTTTGTAAATCATATTTTGAAAAAGAGAGGAAATTACTCACGGCTTTCTTTCCCTCAGAGTTGAAATCAGGACTTGTTTGCACAATTTTGGGCCAAATTAGGATGGGAAATCCAACTGTGCTGACAGATTTTCAATGCCACACCCCCTGTAGTTCCACTACTTCCTCATCAGTGCAGGTGCATTCAAACTAGCAGTCGCTCAACTAATTTATCAACACGAGTGCTTTCCTATCAAACCACATGCATGAAACCAGATCACTCTGGCTGTTATACTATATATATATATATATATATATATATATATATATATATATATATATATATATATATATATATATATATATATATATATATAAATAAAGTCTCCAACTACTACATCAAGTGTTATGCAACAACAATTAAATCATCACGACCAATTTTCAACCTTGATTATTGCATATTGCAGAAAATATACAATTCTTCCCACCCTGAAGCTCTCCGGTCGTAGTTAGACATAAAGACATAAGCCCTTTTTGAAAATACAATGGCTTTATTTCCTCCCCAGGTGGAGCCTGTGCCTATCTCAGGCGTCATTGGGCATCAAGGCAGGATACACCCTGGACGGAGTGCCAACCCATCGCAGGACACACACACACATTCACACACTACGGACAATTTAGAGATGCCAATTAACCTACCATGCATGTCTTTGGACTGTGGGAGGAAACCAGAGTACCCGGAGGAAACCCCCGAGGCACGGGGAGAACATGCAAACTCCACACACACGTGGCAGAGGCGGGAATCGAACCCCCAACCCTGGAAGTGTGAGGCAAACATGCTAACCACTAACGCCCACCCCGCCCACCCTGAATTGTTTGAACGGTTTGTTCTGCTTAGTGTTCAATGACTTCTAACAATCATTTGCTGATGACAAAGTAATAAGTTTGCAGATTGAACCCATTCAGGATTTTCTACTAAAAGGTAATGACATACAACAACAACAACAAACCCTGTATTTATTCCATGAGAGAATACTACACTATATTATACTACATCTGGAAAGATTTGCGCTGATGTTTTGAACTTTCCGATATTAATTGACAGTACCTGGAAGCTCCGCCCCTTCCACAAATCTCACATACTCTTGATAGTGGGCTTAAAGGGCATTCTTAATTTTTGTCATGGAGAATGTGAAATAACATCTATCCACGTATACTCGACAGCAAATATTAAGTAAGTTATTATCAGTTAGAGATATTTATTAGGAATGCCATTGTAGTTGCTTTCGGCTGCTCCCTGTTTGGGGTCGCCACAGTGGACCAACTGGTCTGCACAACAACCTGGCAAACGTTTTACTCCAGCTGCCCTTCCCGAGGCACCCCTCCCATTTTTCCAGGTTTGGGACTGGCACTGTATATCCAGTGGTTGGGGTTGAGGTATTGGCTGGGAATCAAACCCGGGCCTTCCGTATGATAGGCGAGAAACCTACCACTGAGCCACCAATACCCCATTAGGAAGACCATTGAAAAGGCGAAAAAAGGAAGAAGATTTTGTGCACATTAAACAGGCCTACAACTAAGCATCAGACTTAATTTTACAAAAAAATGGTGATGATAAGTAGAAAGTGAATAAATATGTTGTTTTTTCACTTCTGTGCTGGTATTGTGCCAACACAATGTTTGTATTTCTCTTTGCTTGCGTTTGTGCCACACAGGAGCCTATTTCTGAACATGGTCTCACTGGAAACAAGAGAAAAACTCAGCATCTGTACGCCTGTTCTGTAATGTTTGTGTATGCACTCGGGTTCTGCTGGGAAGACTCATCACCAACAAGCAGTTCCCGACTGCACAGCTGATCCTCTCCTCCTCCTCTTAAAACTGAACCAGAAGAAATGCTTGTTTTCTTGTCTTTTTATTGCTTTAAACGTTTATTTAGTAGATCCCAGTGAAAAAAAAATCGATATTACACAAGTTAAATAGTGCAAATCCAATATGGGAAAAGACATCACAAAATATATCTTTATTACAACTAAATGGATTAACTATAAATTTTATCTGACACACATTAGGATTTATTGCATTGCGAGAAAAAAAACGACTTAATGCTACTGAGAAACAAGATTTCAGTTTGACACCCTGAAGCTTTACTTCAAAAGAAAATCTGGCAAGCCAAAAAAAAACAAAAACGCTTATGAGCAGCTTCCAACAGAAGTGGTCCTCGGATAGGATCGAACATTCCAATCTGAATCACACATGAAGCAAAAAAGGCACCAACATAGCGGTGCACCAGTGGTGCATGAAAGAACAAGAGCCTTGCAGTGGATGTGAGGAAATGCTCCCAAGACTAGAGTGGAGACTGAACAGATCCAAAGAAGACACGCAAAGAGGAAAGTATGAAGACCAGACATTATTATTGTAATAAAAAAGCTATGACAGCAATATCATTGGTCCTGCTCTATTTATTCATCCAATTACCGCTGATCATGCTTTGAGTTCTCTATAAAAACACTGTGGTTCAATTCATAGTTTGCAATCAGTGTGTGTGAATGTGTATACGGTGTACAATTGACTAACCTAAGTAGGCCAGTGACATATATAACGATATGTGCCATATCCATGTGTGTCATATCAGTCACTTTGAACTGATTCTATAACCACGGTTCATTAATTTGCGTCAAGTCATCAGAAGTATTTTAGCTAATCCAAACTTTTCTATAATGTCATCCTTGTCATAACAGATTGCATAATAAGGTCACATTTCAGTTAAGTGCATTCCAGGAACAAATCGGAAACGTATGTCTAAATCCTGAAAAACGTTTACTTCATGCTTGCCCAGAGGGTAGCACTTTAGTTCATTGGATTTTAAGCCGAAGCAGCCCAAACGCTCCGTGAATAAAGAAGAAAGTCTCAGTTGAAAAAGTGAAGATACAGCACAAGTGTACAGCACGTTCCCTCTCAAATATTCAGTGGATTTGCTCTAAGTAATATAACACATACTAACGTTTACGATGCACAATAAAAGATAAGTCCATCTTTATCTCTACAACATAAGGAGTCAAAAATAGCAAAATGAGTGATGTACCAATTCACTAAAAAATGTTCTTACTTGTACAACCCGTAATTTCCTCCCTGAGAATTAGATGCTTCCACAGGAAAAAACTGCAAGATCATCTATATATTCTTATACCAGACGCTGACAGATTTTTGGAAACTCTATGCAGAGTTATAGCTGGTGGAGATGAGAACTGGAAATGATTGGGGAATAATGTATTATACTGCCTGCTGAGCAAGGAATCTACCACTGAAGATCAGGAAATGGTTCTGCTTAAGACGTAGCTGGCATTCTTCAAGGGGCCTTAAAAGAAAAACTAAAGCATAATGTCAACATCAATATAGTTACTCTAATAGTGATGATATTGGAATGCTTTTACCTCAGACAGTACCCTGATATATCTGCATTAATATTTTAGGGGATCCTGGTATGCTACATCTTCCTAACCAGACAATCATGTGACAGATGATAATGTTTGCATCAAACATCAGAATGGAGAAAAATGTGATCTTACTGACTTTGATTGTGGCATGGATATTTGGTGCCTGATTGGTTGGCTTGGGTATTGTAGAAAATTTGGATCTTTCACACACAAATGCCTTGTTGATTAGGGAAGTAAGAGGAAAAGTGAAAGGAAAGTAACTCAAATGATCACTCTTTGCAACCGTGTCTAGCAGAAAAGCATCACAAAAAAGATTGAACCTTGAGGCGGACGGCCAATAACAGCTGAAGGGCACATGAGGTTTTACTCCAGTCAGCCACGAACTGTAAATTGAGGCTACATTGACCACAGGGTCACCAAAACTAGACAGTTGAAGACTGGAATAACGTTATCCGGTCCAGTCCAGTTTCCTACCGAACTTTAAATTCTGTCTTTTCTGACAGGAGTGTGGTTTTTATGCACCTCTTTTTCTCCTGAAGCTTCTAGCAGGGAAAAACGAATGTGATGGCATACAGGGAATAAAGTAACATAATAAACATCAGTGTTGCCCCCCTGTTTACTGACTTGGCTCATGAGGTCCATGGAAGCAACTCGTTATATAAGAAATCCTCCAGTGCAACATAAATTCAGTCCAGTTGTAAAAACATTCCCTCTGCTCGTTATGCTCTCAACCAGCTGAAGACGTCTGCAGAGTTCACTTCTCCTGCAGCTCTCAGTCCCCATACAGTACGAGGGAAGGAACGTGAAGAGGCTTTAGACCTTGTCCTAATTTGCTGACTGTAGAATAGACCATAGTTGGATATGCATGTGCACTGCTTAGCTCGGGGGTGACCATGCTGGCTGCTGCAAATGACTCCAGATGTGGAGAGAGCAGGGTGTAAACAACAGAGTAGCAGCCACAATATAACAGGCTGTTCTGAGAGTAAAGGAAAGAGTGAAGACAGTGGAAGAGACACTGATTGGAGGCTCCCTGGACCACAAAGAAATTGGGGTTTTGCAAGTCTTAGAAGTCAGAATGAGATGAGACACTTAAAACAGAAACATATCATTTGTTGTGGATTGTTTTATCATGGTACATAAGTGTATTAGGTCTTAGGCCTGCTTAGTAGGAGATTTTTGATTAACACTGTCTCAGTCAGTTTATATGACCATTTATCATGTTCATGTTTGGGGATAACAGGTCACGTTCAACAGGCATACATTTTCTTACAAATTTCTTTCATTTTTCCAAGGTTAAGCTCACTGATCACTTTATTAGGAACACCTGTCTATACACCATTTTTCTAATCTTCGTCTGGACTTTCTTAGTAAACCTGTTCCCACTGTAGCTTCAGTGGAACATGGTGTGGCCTTTTGCTGTTGTGTTGTGGCCCATAAGTCTCAGGGTTCACTTTGGTGTGCATTCTGAGATGCTTTTCTGTTCAACGTGTTTGGAAAGAAGGGCTGTTTGAGTTACTTTAGCCTTTGAAAAGTGAAAAAATAACAGCTCTGTGGATTTCATTACAGTTAGATTGATATTTATTTCAGAGGTTTCATATTAATTGTTTATATTGAAATAAAATAATCTACCTTTCCTTTCTTATAAAATGACCATGGATAGATTATATTCTGTACAACTGTACAAATCCTGAACTCTCCATAAAATGCAGATTATTCTCAGCTCCTAAAGAAAGCATTAACACCAGTCATGGTGTATAATCAAAAACATGGAAACTGTACCAAAGTCTTCTAAAGCTTTACTGGTGTGTTTATCTTTGTGAACAATATGGCTCATTGTGTCATTTTGTCCCATGTAATTGTGTAATTATGTGTCCCATGGTGAGCATATGACTGTCCTCATCCCTCAGTGGTTCCAGATGGGGCACTGGGCTTTAAAAAGCACCTGGCAAAAGGCTGCATGTCACTGCTCATATAAACATCCACGACAAGATAATTGAAATGAACTGGAGCACAATAACAGGCGTAATGCAAAAGTTAAAGACCAGGACAAACTTCTGTTTTCTGCACAGAGGTCACACAGCCATGTCATTGTTTAGCTGCACAAATATGTTCTTCCAAAATACTACAATTTGTTGATGTGGACGCACCCCATAAGTGTCTTACTACTGTAGAAAATATTATGAACTACAATACCAGCACAAATCTCTGTTCCTTACGTGTGTTTGCTTTATTTTTTTCTCTTTCATGTAGTGGAGTAATCCCATAATAACAAGCACGTGGTCTCATTACGAGAATATGTGTAAACTGATCCGTGATTTATTGTTGTTTTTCACTCTCAAATGCGCTGGTCTGGTAGAAGACTACAAATTGGTTTCTGAGTTAAAATATGGCTTACAACGAACTTGCAAACCTTGCCCTCTTGGTGCACGGCTAAACCGGGGTGGTATGATAGAAATATACATAGCCGTGCAGCAAAAACAAACATTTCAGACCTTCCAGAGGGTTCAATATGTAATCTGTGCTGTGTAAATAAATATGCGTAGCACAGAGTTCTGCTGTGTTTTACAGGCTGAGCGAGAGTGAAAAAGTATTTCATCAGGATAATGTTCACGGTGTGGACATTTTTGGGACTGTACAGACCCAGATCATGAATGCAGAAGCACTTTGTCTATGGTTTCTCAGATTTCAATGAAGTTTGTTGGATTAAAACTGAACACCCAGGATTGTTACTACACAGGGTTTTTTTTTTGGTGATCCAGAGATGTAATCACTGTGATAAAAGAAGAACTGGGTCAGATTTTCTTACAGAGGAATGAAAGCAGAAGAATGAAAACAAACCAAAATCTTTGTATTATTGCGCCCAGGCGAATGTTGCAATATGATTTTTGCAAGGGAAGCAACAAAGTCCTTTATCTGAACGGCAAATTGCTTTATAAGTCTATTAAATCTAATGACTTGATCATGCTAAATTGAAACAAAACTATTATGCACTGTTTTGAAAAGAGATTTGCTTTTTGAAGCTGTTTGAAGTCACAATGCACTAATTGTGTCTGCTTGGACTTATTTCTTATGGAAACACAACAAGATGGTCAGAAACAAAAGGAAATACACTGGAACCTCAGCACACGAATGCCCTCCGTTACGAATTTTAGCGTTAGGAATTGAAAATTTGCTAGAAATTTGCATCGTGCTTCATTGCTTCATTTTCGGCACACGAACGAACCAAGCCGAATGCCGATTAAGTTGCGTGTTCATCTGGAAGCCGTTCAAAACTTGTTTGCATCACTGAAAAGCCAAGTGAAGCCAACCAAAGCGAGTTTACGATTTTTACGAATTTTTCAGCGAAAGCTGTTTCGAAAGAGTCATTGCCTTCGGCATGCGTTCAAAAGCGAGGTGATTTTTCAAGTGTTTTTTTGTTGACAGGTCTGTTCTATTTTTAGCCCAAGCTTGGTGGCATGACTTCCTGTGAGGACCCTTGACATGGAATACTTGGCTTGGGTCAATTCTTTGTAAGCATCCATACAGTTTACATACGCTTCGTATTGGGAATATTGGTAAGAACTCGCCTCCAGAGCAAATTAAATTCGTATGCAGACGTTCCACTGCAACAAAACCATACTTAACATATACTAAAGCACTATAGTGAAGAACAACATTGTTCAACTAGAAACTACTGTCAGCGTTTGATCAGCACAACACTTTTACAGCCAGCAGAAATAAAATCCTTTCCCCAATTGTTTTCCTAATGTCTAAGAGTTTATATAACACCCCCTTTCCAAGGCCTTCAAAATAAAAGAAATAAAATCTACAGAGTTATCTAAGGAATGCATATTTTTTCTATATAAAAAGCCTTTTCAGTCTTTTTTCTTCAGTGTGACCTAATTTTTGTGTCTTGCTATGACACACAGACATCTCAGAGATCTTGACTGAGTCAGAGTCTCTTCTTAACAGTGAATTAGCTGAACGGTCAGTTAGCACCATTCCCCAGTATCAGTATCGCAGCACACTATCAGAACACAGCAGGAAGGAAGCCCTCTAACCCTGAGTTTCAGCTCTGTGAGTGGCATAAGCTACAGGTTTCTTTTGAGTTAACAGGAACCAGACATGCACGCTAATGGAACTTTAACAGTGTGGTTACGAAGGACACGAGCTCAAAGGGAAGTGTGTGAAAATGGCAGCAGATTAAGACAGCTTTGGTGTCAACTTTTGACAGGCAGCAGCTTGAAAGAGGTTTTCTGAGTAATTCTTTAAGCTTCTGAACCTTTTCACTGCCCATATAAAGAAAAAATAATATGATTTATATATTTAAAATGCCAACCAATCCCAGAGGAAATACATGTTTAATATTATTATTATTACTATTTTAGCTTATTATTATTATTGTTAACAGTCCAGCACTGTTGAATTCTTGGTCAGAAGGTGTTGATTAAATTTCTATAACAGCAAAAAGATGATATGGTGAAGCTTGGAGATTTATGTTTATTATACATTTTTGGAAGGAGTCTCCGGTGTCTGAGGTTTGCAACACAGAGTTTTTCAGTAAAGTTGACATTATTGTTGGCAAATTGCTGTGTTATGATGAATGAAACACCTCAGGAAGTGCTCTTATTGGAAAATAATCATATTTTTACACATTTTGAGGTGTCAAGAGTAACTTCTGGATCCACCCTTTGATAATCTTCCTATAAAAGCACACATCCGCTGTGTTTCATTCTCAACCATGAGCTCGACTACTCTTTCATGTGAGCTTGTTACTGTGGAAATATCTATCTATCTATCTATCTATCTATCTATCTATCTATCTATCTATCTATCTATATATATATATATATATATATATATATATATATATATATATATATATATATAAAACAACATGCATCACAAAATCCTTCTAAAAAGCTGAGGTGCTCAGATGGTGCAAATCGGCAGGAAATGTGTTTTTTTCCCCCTCTGAAGTCTGTAAGTAGGAACATGTTGCATCCAGTACATATATAATTACTCATATCTCATATCTGCTGTTGATTACGCCATGCAGCTCTGGGGGTAGCCTTGAAGCTGGGCCCATTAAGAAGAAGAACTTCACTTTTACGTGCTTTGGCAAAAAGTGAGAAGGTACAACTTGTGGGAAGAAATATTCCATATACAGTCATGTCCAAAAGTTTACATACCATTAGGACAAAATGAAAAGGGAAAAAAGACAAATAAATAACAGTTCAGTTTCAGTATTTGGTGTCAATGATGTTCCTGCATTATCAAACCAAGAAAAATACTATATAGTATATGTAAAAATAAACATCGATCTCCCTTCTAATTAGAGTAGAAATACTCTCTAACGCTTTACATGCCTTTATAACTCTCTCGAACTACTTTCATATTATTTGGCTTTTCTTCAGTGGAAATATTCACCCCAGTCTTTTTGACATTTCTTTTCGACCTCTCCTAGATTGTCTGGCAAAACTTTGCCACTTCTTCTTGACATGTGTTATACCGCTGTCACATTTCATACACCAACTTCAAATAAGATCTGCAGACAGAACGGTTGACGAAAACCTTCCATTTAAGCTACATTTCCACTGATTTGGTTTTATGTTTTTCAATTGCTGCGTTGTCGCGGGATACATCGGCATTTTATTTTATATCACAGCACGATTGAATTCTCGAATCTGATAACTTTAACAGGATTGACACATTAACCTTCATTTGCTTCTTCTAATACATTATTGTTTCTATAGTAATAGCTCATACACAGGGACTTGTGGGTGGACGAGCCACATAATTTAAGACTAATAATGAATGGATTTAAAGACATGCTGTGAAGCAAAGTAATTGTTGTTACAGTTGTTGTGGTGAAATTTATTGTTTGTTGATTGAAAGACTGTAACAGAAGTTTCTAACGATAAATGAATGAAGGCTGTATGTGTTTATTTTTTTAGTGACTAACAGTTATTAATGACTAAACCATCACTCTGCTTTTACTTAACTCCAGACTATGCCGTTCATGTTTCAGAGAACAGTACTAAAACGATAAAGATATCTATAAAGAATTCCAAATGGTGTGCTCTGAAACACTTCTAACTCGTTACTAAAGAACATAACATTTAATGAGAAGCTACAGCTGTGTTGTAGCAACTGGTGAGATGTATACATTCCATCTAAATCCCACTCTGCTAAATGCAACACAACCAAATTACCAGCGCCAAACAAGTCATCTAATAAGAGCTCAGCTATCTTTTTTACCCTGCTTTAATCCAGGAGGAGTTTACACGTAGGTCAGCTTTAAGACCGCTCGGCCTGCAGCCAGACTCTCCGAATGTAGATCTAAAGCAGCAACAGATGCTGCTCATTCCACAAAGATCACTTTTTCACAAGCCCCACTGTCTGACTGTATATTTTGCTAGACAATAAATGATCCATGAAAATAATGCAAAATGGCAAAGGACGTCTCATTTCATCATACTGAGCTGGCACTTTTTGCGGTCTTAGTTGAAATAGAAAAGAAAACACAGGTCAAAGGAAACTCACAGAGAACAGACCGGTTGTATTAGAGATCCGATTTTGGTTAGTAAGTCGTGAGCAGATAAAGAACAGGTCAGGTACCATTTGGTCTGTCATATATCTTTTCTAGCATGACGCGCTATCTCCCTGGACAGAGAGCGAGGGATGAAAAGCAGAGGAAAGACCACACAAAGCATCTGCTGCTCATGAGGAACAGTTTAAGTACGTGTTAGGAATTCCACCGTCTGTTCATCACAAGTCTGATCCGCAATCAGCTTCCTCTACTCCCAAGACACAATGAACAGGCAGAAGCGTCAGCAAAAGGATTAGAGGTAGCTGAATTGGATTTGAGGCACAAATTGAAGGATAAGTGACACGTGGGAGGAAGGGAACTTTACGACATGCTGCACGAAGGAATGTACAGGCAGATTTCATGGGAAATGTTCAGGCACATTTGGAACGTGTGCAAATTATTTTGCAGATCAAAGTGTTTGCACTACAGTTAATTACTCACACTTTTAGTTGACTTATGATACATTATCTAGTGTGGCTTTAATTTGTTAAATAAGATGACTCCCAGCTGAGAGCGGGGAAATTTCTGTAGTCACTATTAAAATAAATAATGGCAAGCAGACTGCATTAACACTGAGCGAGCCTTAACAGAGATAAATAGCATTATCCTGTAGGATACATAGACTAAATATAAACTTTCAAATATAACTCATCTTTAAAAAAAATCTGATTTAAGCTGTAAATCAGCACCAGGCTTTGTTTTCCGTCAAACGTTCAGTAATCATTTATTCACAGTAAAATGTGAAGCTTAAAAGAACATAGTTTTTATTTAGCTAGTTTTAATAAGAGTCATATTTCTTATCTGTAGTTAGATTTATTATTGTTTAAGTATTGCTTTAATATAAGAGATGCAGCAAAAGAGTTTTCATACTTAAACTAAAAATAGACGATGATAAGAAACGTATAAAAAGGTATAACCAAGAAAGAGCTGAACATCATGCAGGATGCCTGTAGCTTGATATTCATTTTCATTTGTTTTCATTAAATATACAGTAGGATCATTTCAAAACACACAGTTTTTATTTAATTCACTCTCAGGTCAATTAATTAACAAATAGATGCTGAAAAAATTATGCCAAGCATTTTGAGTACAAAGAAATAAAGGAAAGCAAATGTATAGCATGAGACAAAAATCCATCTAGAATTCCAGAAATCTGTAATGATTTGTTATAACCTATACTTACTGTATGTAAGGAAAAGGGGTTAGATGAGGCATGCTTTTATAGAAAAATAATCCACAATGGGTTAGCGTGATACTGTTTCCATCCCTAAGTGGATTATCCAGTAAAAGCATGCCCCAAACTGTTTTACTGTCCGTATATGAGAATGATTTGCCAACATTATAATGTTTAATTTATTAAATAAAGAAACAGTCCTTCTTTAGCTCTCTCTTTATATCTCTCTTGAAGTTAATAAGACAAAATGCACGATACAAAGAAACGGTAAACTCTTCCATCCTGAAGAGTTTCCCATGACAGAAGACCCACTGACACTCAAGGCTCATTTCTTAAATGTGGAGTAAATCTCTTCTTACAGAAAGGTTCCCCTTATTAACATTTTTCTTTGTTAAATAACAAAATCATTTTTCATCTGTTTATGATTAGCTTTAGGGTATACAGATTGTCTGACATACAAGTAAGTGAGCTGCTATATAAATCTGTATAAATAATAGAAATCTATTCTTAATATATGCCCTCTACACTACTGACATTGAAATTCAACACCTTTTGACCAATCAGATTGGAGAATTCAATAGCTCTGTGGTATAAATGCCAGAATAAAGTATTTCCAAGTATCCGAATTCTAATGATAATGACCCCGTAATTACAACTTAACTGCAACTTGACCGTCATTAATCGCTCCACGGAAACCAATCCGTCGGACTATCCGTCACTATTAGTGCAAGCTTCCTGTATGTGTCAGAGCTATAGGTCTCTGGGGAGCATTGTCAATCATTGCCCTTGCAAATGAATCAATCAATCAATCAGTGTCACCAGAGTGCAGTCTATCACCATAAATCTGGCCTCCGTCTTTCAATCCGATTAATCCACACGCTCTGACCAAACAGATTGAAGAATTTAAAACTCACGGTGGGAAAAAAAAGTTGAACAAAAACAAGTTTAAAGTCTCGGTGTCAACTTGATTGTTTTTGGTTAAGAAAGGATTGTGAATCCTGTAGTTAATATCAAGTAAATAGGACAAAGCATTCTTTGTGTTAAGTGTTACTGATTTAGATAAACTGCTCGAGAACTAGAAAGAAATATCTTCATTATGTCCGCTTTCTAAACGGATGTACACTTCACAACAAACCCGTGTCAAACAGAAAGCTGTGTTTTTTAAATCTTTTTTCTAATGCCTCACATCGATGCCCGTTCACCAAAGGTCCATCACCTTGCCTGTGAGACAAAACAACTCGTCTCTTGGTGATTTATAGACACCAATACAGAGAAACCAGGCTTGAGCAATGCTGTTTTTTGTCAGTGTCCCCATGTATGACCTTTCCCCTTTGCTCCTATGTCCTGCTGGATCTCTAACCCGTCACCCCCACTGCTGTCCTCACTCCCTTGTCCTGCCAGCCACCTAAACATGAGACAAACCAGGCTTAACTGAAAAAAAAAAACTTTACCACCAACAGAAACTGCAGCTTCAGACACATTCCATAGCCATTCCGTCTCTGCTCACTATCCAGTTTTTGTATTTGGTCTGAAACACTGGGAAAGCAATCTCAGCATAAGCAAATTCTGAATTGGTGTAATTGGGGTTAAAAATAGATCATGTCGGTTTTTAGACCATGGAGACTAGAAATGTTTTATTGACCAAAATTTCTTAACCTAACCGAGAACGGAGCCCAGATTTCCCTCCCAGCATATCATTATTACATAAGGTTGTGGTTAAGCCATTAGAGGATCGAGTCTTGTGGCCTCCATGATGACTCTTGAGCTGGAGCTTCATTGCTAGAGAAATGTTCAAAATAAGAAGCTGCCCATTCTATAAGTCTGTATTCATCTAGGAGCATCTTACGATTTGAGACCTTGTGCCACAGTGGGAAAAACTTATGAACGGTTTAGCCCAGCCATAATAGAGGTATTCTTTACTCTACTTACAACGAATTCCAAGTGAAGAAAGAAAGCCTCTTTGGGTTTTAACTCAAAACAGAAGATAGGATGGAGCCTGCAACCTTATAAAAACAGAACACATGCTCAGATCTATTCATGCTCAGTTAGATATAGTGCTCAAACACAACCTGACATCCATCTCTGCGTTAGAGTTCGGTTTACAGAAAGTCAGTGTTTGCTCTCAGCAGCACTCTTCTGACTCAGAGAGCAAAGAGAGTCAGAAAAACAGTGCTTCTCTCTGGATATATGGCTCGGCATCAGAAAAAAAAACAACCACGAAGCATCATTTCTCCATCCAAAGCTCACACTGCAGGAGATCCATTCTTTTTAAAAGTGGCCTAAAGTAATAACAGTTTAGAGGTTTCTGGCTATTCAGCCTCATGTATCTTCTTTGTGGTGAAATAATAACATGGTAAATTAAGACTAAGTAATCGTAATCATTCAGTTATTCAGCACCGAACATCATCTCATATGAAAAGAAGCTGGATACAAAATAAAGGGGTTTCAGATTTTCCCTAATTCCTACTGGATTAGCTAAAAGCCTTGGGGAAGTGCAATGCAAACTATACAGTAAACAAACAGCACAAAGAATTTAAGCAATAGCAAAAACTCTCTCTACATTTGTCTTCACTTGACAGCCATTTGGTAGGTTGCCACATTCCTCACATGATGTCTTATCATTTACACATATTGGAATATCAACCACACCATTTTTTGCTCGGGTTTGGGACTTTTCCCACATCGATTTGTTGTTGGACCAAACACAAGAGAAGAAATTACACAAGAATTTGTGTCCTCTTGTCCTTTTGCCGGTGTCCCTGTGGGGGACCCGACTCCCTGCTTATATCTCCTTGTCATACATGGAGCATGTGGAGAGATGCAGAACAGCTCGGGTCAAAGGTCACACAGTCGCATATGACAGGATAAGATGAAATCATGGTTATAAGGTTTTCTTCTATTTTTGTGCATCAAACAACAAATGGGAATTAATTATAGAAGAAGAAGAAGAGGAAGAGGAAGAAGAAGAAGAAGAAGAAAAAGAAGAAGAAGAAGAAAAAGAAGAAAGGTAGGAGCTGAAGGTAAGAGCTAAGGTTTCTACTGTGTTTCTAAGTGTTGGCCCATGTAGGATTGGTTTGAGTGTACTTTGTGTTTTTCTATATTGTGTTATAGTGTTGTGTTGCTATGTTGTTGAGTTGTTTTGCAGTGTTAGGTTCTGTTGTATTGCAATGTTATCTTCTGTTGTGTTATGTTGTTGTATTGCTTTGTGATATGCTCTGTTGCTGGGATGTTATTTTGTTCTGTTGTGCTATGTTGTGCTGTTTTGCTGGGTTGCATTGAATGGTTGGCATGTAGTGTTGTATAGTTGTGTTGCTGGGTTATGTTGTGTTGTAATGTTATATCATGCTATAATGTTGTACCGTTATATTGTGGTGTTGCGTTGCAATGTTGTGTTATAATGTTGTGCTGTTATCTTGTGTAACTAGGCTTTTTTCTTGTGTTGTAATGTATTGTGTGGCATCGCTGTACTGTTTCATGTTGTGTTGTAATGTACTGTGTTGTGTGGCTAGGTTGCTTTGTGCTGCTATGTTGCACTGGTGCTGTATTGTGTTGTGTTGTGTTGCGTTGTATTGTGATTTTATGTTGTGTTATTATTTCTTTTATGATTTATATCTTTTAGATTGGTCACTTTATCATGTCTTACTCTCGGCTCTAATGCTGCTTGTCGCTTTGCCGCTTGCTGCTGAAATCACGGCACTTATATTGAAATGATCGGTCACCTGTCACACTCCTGTTGCTTGCTAAGTGTGAATGCCGGGTCACTCACGTGTGCATGTGAAAAATATAGACGCCTTGTTTTCAACGTGACTGTAACCTCCATTTGATGCAACCGGTGTGGATTAAGACGCTCTACATATGACCGCCAGCCTTACCGTGGACGTTCCTCCAGTCTGCGAGAGAGCCTGTGGGAGAACCTGCCACAGTGGCGTTGGCACAGAGTCGTTACACGTGTGCGTACTCTGGAGTTTGACCTTGTATCAAGGTTAAATCAGCAAGGGTTAAATCAAACTTCTGTAATTACAATGAATAGCTCACTGTTTAAGCTGTTTGAGATAGATAAAGTTTAGTCTTACTCGGCACACATGACCTAACGGAAACTCCTCTCATTGCCTGTCCTCACATGTAATGAGATACGCCGACTTCAGTCGTGTGCACCTGTATATAAATATACCTCAGAGAACCATAGTTCATGTAGCATGTACACACCAGATGTGAGGGTGGTGTTTAACTAACAACACTTGATCACCTGCTCAGTATAAAGTGCTTTCTCTAAAATCGCCTGTGATAGGCGTGTGAGTCTGTCACGCAGAGCACGCATTATCCAGAACGGCAAAAGCCCATGCGCTGCCTCGTGTCATGTCAGACAGACTATTTATAAAACAAAGCAGACAAATTTTTTTATCAGCGTCTACTTTGTTAACAATGTCTCCAACTGGTGCTGGAAATGGATCGTTTATAATCCTGCAGCTTTCGTGCCTTGAATGTGCTTATAAACGTGTCATAAAGTTAGCATTTTGTTGTTATATAACAAAGAGGAGTGTGTGTGTATGTGTAGGGATGTGTTTTATTTCATTCATGACAGGAGTCCTGGGTGTCAGCGCTCTGTACCAGTCATCACGACAGAGGGATTAGTTCTTTCTGGGTTTTTACGCACATGACAAGCTGCATTTTGTTCTGGTATTAACTTCAAAAAGGCGGAAAAAGAGAGCGAAGCCGCTGAGGAAACGAGTTCATGGCTGCGATCAGATAAGGCGGGATAAAAACGAACTCGTTTCAAAGAGTTTTCCCGACGTAAAATGTAAAAATAACTGGTTGCTCTTGAATAATTTGATAAATCGTTTTGGTGTCAGAGGAATAAAACACTTTAGCTTTTTATTGTAAATAATCCAGTGCTGTGTGAGTGTGTGAGTGAGTGTGTGATCTATTGAGTCAGTGAGTGAGTGAGTGAGTGTGTGAGTGTGTGAGTGAGTGTGTGAGTGAGTGAGCGAGTGTGTGATCGGGTGAGTGAGTGAGTGTATGAGTCAGTGAATGTGTGAATGAGTGTGTGAGTGAGTAAGTGAGTGTGAGTGAGTGAGTGAGTGAGTGACTGTGTGAGTGAGTGTGTGATCTAGTGAGTGAGTGTGTGAGTGAGTGAGTCAGTGAGTGTGTGAGTGAGTGAGTCAGTGAGTGAGTGAGTGAGTGAGTGAGTGAGTGAGTGTGTGAGTGAGTGAGCGAGTGTGTGATCGGGTGAGTGAGTGAGTGTATGAGTCAGTGAATGTGTGAATGAGTGTGTGAGTGAGTAAGTGAGTGTGAGTGAGTGAGTGAGTGTGTGAGTGAGTGTGTGATCTAGTGAGTGAGTGTGTGAGTGAGTGAGTGAGTGTGTGAGTGAGTAAGTGAGTGTGAGTGAGTCAGTGAGTGAGTGAGTGAGTGAGTGTGTGAGTGAGTGAGCGAGTGTGTGATCGGGTGAGTGAGTGAGTGTATGAGTCAGTGAATGTGTGAATGAGTGTCTGAGTGAGTAAGTGAGTGTGAGTGAGTGTGTGAGTGAGTGAGTGAGCGAGTGTGTGAGTGAGTGAGTGAGTGAGTGAGTGAGTGTGTGAGTGAATGTTTGAGTGAGTGTTTGAGTGAGTGAGTTTGTGAGTGAGTGCGTGAGTGTGTGTGTGTGAGTGAGTGAGTGAGTGAGTGAGTGTGTGAGTGAGTGAGTGAGTGAATGTGTGAGTGAGTGAGTGAGTGTGTGAGTGAATGTTTGAGTGAGTGTTTGAGTGAGTGAGTTTGTGAGTGAGTGAGTGTGTGAGTGAGTGAGTGAATGTGTGAGTGAGTGAGTGAGTGTGTGAGTGAGTGAGCAAGTGTGTGAGTGTGTGAGTGAGTGTGTGAGTGTGTGAGTGAGTGAGCGAGTGTGTGATTGGGTGAGTGAGTGAGTGTGTGAGTCAGGGAGTGTGTGAGTGAATGAGTGAGTGTGTAACAGTAGCTCCGCTTCAGGTCACACAACTGCACACTAAACTGCCTTTATGAGTGTATTGTTACACTCGTGGTTGTGGTTGAAGTTTAAGGTTTTCTGCAGTCTGTGTGCGATCAGCTCTCAGATAAGATCCTTAATCTGAATACATCATTAATCACAGCTTCATCACTTAAACTTCATTACTAATACATTCTGTCTGAAAAAAAAATTGTGTTGTTGTTGTACAGATTTTTACGTACTACAACACAACACAACACAGCCAAGGGACAAATTAGAACACAACACAACAACCCTGCACCACAATACAACATTACACAACATACCACAACACAACTGAACAACAAAACATACAAATGCAATTACAACCAAACAACACCGAACAACACAACACTATACAAATCAACAACCCAGCACTGTCACAACACAACAGCACAACACAAAACCCTGCACCACAATACAACATTACACAACATAACACAACACAACTGAACAACCAAGCAACACAACTGAACAACACAACATTATACAAAACAACAACCCAGCACTACAACATAACAAAACAGCACAACACAACAACCCTGCACCACAATACTACATTACACAACATAACACAGCTGAACAACCAAGCAACACAGAACAACACAACACTATACAAAACAACAACCCAGTACTACAACACAACATAACAGCACGACACAACCAACACACCATAACACAACCCTGCACCACAATACAACATTACACAACATACCACAACACAACTGAACAACAAAACATAACAATGCAATACAACCAAGCAACACAGAACAACACAACACTATACAAAACAACAGCCTAGCACTACAACACAATACAACAGCACAACACAACAACCCTGCACCACAATACAACATTACACAACATAACACAACACAACCTAACAACAAAACATAAAAAGGCAACACAAAACAACATAACACTATACAATACAACAACCAGGCACTACAACACAACACAAAAAAGCAACAAATTAAGTGAGTGAGTGAGTGTGTGAGTCAGTGAATGTGTGAGTGAATGTGTGAGTGAGTGTGTGAGTATGTGAGTGTGTGAGTCAGTGAATGTGTGAGTGAGTGTGTGAGTATGTGAGTGTGTGAGTCAGTGAATGTGTGAGTGAATGTGTGAGTGAGTGTGTGAGTGTGTGAGTCAGTGAATGTGTGAGTGAATGTGTGAGTGAGTGTGTGAGTATGTGAGTGAGTGAGTGTGTGAGTCAGTGAATGTGTGAGTGAGTGAGTGTGTGTGTGAGTATGTGAGTGTGTGAGTCAGTGAGTGTGTGAGTAAGTGTGCGAGTCAGTGAATGTGTGAGTGAGTGTGTGAGTATGTGAGTGAGTGAGTGTGTGAGTCAGTGAATGTGTGAGTGAGTGAGTGTGTGTGTGAGTATGTGAGTGTGTGAGTCAGTGAATGTGTGAGTGAATGTGTGAGTGAATGTGTGAGTGAGTGTGTGAGTGAGTGTGTGAGTGTGTGAGTCAGTGAATGTGTGAGTGAATGTGTGAGTGAGTGAGTGAGTGAGTGTGTGTGAGTGTGTGAGTCAGTGAATGTGTGAGTGAATGTGTGAGTGAGTGAGTGAGTGAGTGTGTGAGTGTGTGAGTCAGTGAATGTGTGAGTGAGTGTGTGAGTATGTGAGTGTGTGAGTCAGTGAATGTGTGAGTGAATGTGTGAGTGAGTGTGTGAGTGAGTGTGTGAGTCAGTGAATGTGTGAGTGAGTGTGTGAGTGAGTGTGTGAGTGTGTGAGTCAGTGAATGTGTGAGTGAATGTGTGAGTGAGTGTGTGTGTGTGAGTGAGTGAGTGTGTGAACACTCTTTCCCTCTCTGTTTGGATGTTTTTTATACTGTATATGAGTAAAAGCCACTGTTCTAGTGTATTGTAAAACACATTGGAACTATGCTAAGTGCTCTCTTTATCCATTCCCAAATGACTTTTATTGTACGCTGATTCTTTTCTAATCTTTGAATTATTACCGATAGAGATCTCTAATTGATACCACATGCCTCTGTAATGCCGAGAGAGACAAAAACGGACTGCACACGCATGCCATGATTTTGCCTTGCTACGCTACGCTATACTATTTAACCTTGCCAAAGATTAAATCTGGCCTCCTGATGAATATTTTACTCTGAATACATCTTCAGTCAGACTTTTCCAGACTTGTTCTCAGCTCTAGGAAATCTAATCAGAGCTATGGATTCAGGCTTTCCCAGGTAAAGACGTACGCCAGACTTCGGACATTTAATTTTAATATTTATAAACGGTCATAAATGTGACTTTTAGCTTGACGGTATCCGCATTTGACTGATTGAGAAAGTAATCATTCTGGATGAGTAATTTGTTTGTTTAATATTTTGTTTCCCGCTATTACTATCTTGCATATAGCCAGAAGGAGAAAAGGTCAAAAGTTTAAATGTAAACGAATAGACGCACATTCGCACTCTTGTCTGTTTGTGACATCTTCCAGAGGACGAATCCACAATTACGTTTGAAACCACAGGAGGCAGCGGGTGAGATGTTCCTCTCTCTTCTTTCTCCATCTCCAGCTTTCTTCATGCGTGTAATGCCTAAGAGGTTTTGGGTGATGTGATAGACGGATGATGTGGCTTCATGAGGCTGACACGGACTACTTTTATAAATCTACACCCACACTCTTTCAGCCCACAAATACTTCTTTCTCTCACACACTCAGGACGTAGCTCAATGCTGACAGTGAACTTGAGTTTTCTGAGGAAAAGATTAACACATACGCATCATTACCTATAGCATTTACTTAGCCATACATTTCTGATTTATTTAATGTGGTGTGGTTTGTTGTTGTTGTTGTTGTTGTTGTTGTTGTCGTAGTTCAAGTGTTCTCAGAATCTGCTCTTATTGCTAGTTTAAATGCATTAACTTTATTTTTTACCAGAAGTGTTTATAAAGGCTATGTGTAAAAAAGGGCACATGTGGTTGTGGTTATTTGTTTCCCCCTTCCCTCCTTCCCCCCCCCCCCCCCCCTCTCTCTCTCTCTCGCTCTCTCTCTCTCTCTCTCTCTCTTTCTTTCTTGTTCTCTCTCAAGCTGTAAATATCAGCAAACATGGAGCATATCAGGTAAATAACCCATAACTTTCTCGAACAAAAGAGACAAGACGGCGTCACATCCAGACAGAGATTTTGTGCTCTGCCAAAAAATACCTTTTCTCTCATTACCTCATCTCTATTTACCCTCACATCGGAATATTGTGCAATTTTTGATAAAAGAGATTGCGTACTGAATCTTGTTATGCTTGTGTAATGACAATAACTGGTATTTGTGTTCATACAGAGCTTATTGCGGCCCGTTCGTCCGTAGAATGTTGAACATTTTAGAAAATCAATTAAGCTAAAACAGCCAAAGCATGAAAAAAAAAAAAAAAAAAAAAAAAAGTTGCATGTGGCGTACATTCTGAACTCTCACTTTTTGAACCTCCCTACTAGATAAACCACAGCATCAGAACAAGCTCCACCACAGTCTCTTGAGGAAGAGTGATCACTCAGCAGGAGGAGTAGATAATAACCCTCCAGCAATGAAAGAGCGCATCAGCCAAACCCTCAGAACCCTCTTGCTGGAAAACTGCCGCTTTACCATTTCCAAATCTTTTGAAACTCGCATGACCATTAGATTCCCATTAAATGGAAACGCTTGGCGTAATTGTGCACCGCTTTCCCGCTCCGCTACAAAAACGTGTCCCACTGGACTCTCAATGAACAAGTGCTAATTAATGAAAGCTAGCAAGAGCGTGCAGCTGCTGAAAGACTGTGTCACTAATTCATCTGTGCTCGTGCTCCGTTTCAGCCAGGCCTTTACAGCCTGAAATCGCAACCTGATGTGCATGTTGTGTGTAAACTCTCATGAATCAGTGCACATAAATCAGTCCTTAGCTACAATTAAGAGTAATCAGTGGTAGTGAGGGGTTAAAGGTGAAAGGTTAAATAGCCCGAGCTGTTGTCTGATGTGGGCTGTAGGCTATCACGCTGATAAATGATCTTATTGCCCTTGGTGCATTTCTCTACATTTGTTTCTCTTGCTCTAACAAATTGAACTTGCCAGATAAACAAACAGACTTGGTCCACTCTGTACAGCTACGGCAACTCAACTGAATTTTGACTAAATATTTGATGGGGAAATTTACAACCTTAAAACTAGCACCAATTGCTTTTACCTAAACATTTCAATTGGATTATTGCACTGTAATTGTTCGTCTCCTACGGCAATTCGAAACGGTCACCGAATATTTAAGACACAGGGAAAAAAAGTTCATCTATGGTATGCCTAATGGACGGCAGGTGTTTCTTATTTAAACATCTGCACAAAACAGCTGCATTAAAAAATTTTTTTTTGGTTTCTTGTCGGGAAATGGGACACAAATAGATGTTTTTCAATGATTTAACGACAGCCGTGCTTGGAAGTATTTCTGGACTTTTAAGGTCATTTTTATTTGTGTAGTTAGTATGATGTGGGTTACTTAGATAATTAAATGCAGAGAGAGTGAGTGTGTGTGTGTGAGAGTGTGCGAGAGAGAGAGAGAGAGAGAGAGAGAGAGAATGCTGTTGTGATGGTGGAGCAGGCAGGTGCTGTAATGTAGTCCTCAACTGAAAGTGAAAAGCTCCACTCAGAATAGTGTGATGATAGGGATTTAACCCTGAGCTCAGAACTCCAAAAAATTCCAAGAGCACTCAACATTCCTACATACACTGGTCAGTGGTCCTACCATTCTGGCTTACATCATGCAAGCAAACTGCCACAATCCTGCCCTGGCAGGCCACCTCCTTTCATGGGAGCTCAGGGCAGTGTACTGCCTTTTGACACTCAAGCCACAATGCTCAGTTACATCCCAGGCTTTCTCGTGACATCTCTACAACACCACCTACTGTGGCACTCCATCTCCTTTAATGACTCATGTTGAGAGCATGCATGAGCATTCACTTAAATGAGCGTGAACAGGAATGCAGCACAGGCACATTCGGATAAAAGAAATCTACTTAAGACCGAGAACTACTACAGCACGCTTGCTATCAATAATTATTTAAAAGTGATTCTAATATACAGACATTATCTGCTCCATAATCCCTCTTTCTCTCTCCCAGTATTTGAAATATATCTCAGTTTCTCTGTTTGCAGGAATTTATTAGACTTAATTGCAATTATTTAATCTAGTCATGGGGGTCACAGTCCAGTGACTTCTGTGCCGGTCCAAGCCCGGATAAATAGAGAGGGTTACGTCAGGAAGGGCATCCGGCGTAAAATGTTGCCAAATTTAACCATGCGAATCGTCAGTACTCTGAATTTCACCCCGGATCGGTTGAGGCCCGGGTTAACAACGACTGCCATCGGCGCCGTTGACCTACAGGGCGACAGTGGAAATTGGGCTACTGTTGGTCAAAGACGTAGAGGAGGGAGGAGAGTGCACAGACAGAGAGAGAAGAGGAAAGGTAAGAGTGTAGGACTGAGAATAGGAACTCTGAATGTTGGTACTATGACAGGGAAAGGTAGAGAGCTGGCTGATATGATGGAGAGAAGGAAGGTGGATATACTGTGTGTACAGGAGACCAGGTGGAAGGGTAGCAAGGCTCGTAGTATAGGAGCAGGATTCAAGCTGTTTTATTATGGTGTGGATAGAAAGAGAAACGGGGTAGGTGTGGTCCTGAAGGAGGAGTTTGTGAGGAATGTTCTGGAGGTGAAGAGAGTGTCAGACAGGGTGATGAGTCTGAAGTTAGAGATTGAAGGGGTGGTGTTGAATGTGGTTAGTGGTTATGCCCCGCAGTTAGGTTGTGAGTTGGAGGAGAAAGAGAGATTCTGGAGTGAATTAGATGAGGTGATGGAGAGTATTCCCACGGGTGAGAGAGTGGTGATAGGAGCGGATTTTAATGGACATGTTGGTGAGGGGAACACAGGTGATGAGGAGGTGATGGGCAAGTTTGGAGTTAAGGAAAGGAACCTAGAAGGACAGATGGTAGTGGACTTTGCTAAGAGGATGGACATGGCTGTGGTTAACACTTATTTTCAGAAGAGGGAGGAGCATAGAGTGACTTACGAGAGTGTAGGTAGGAGAACACAGGTAGACTACATCCTATGTAGAAGAGGCAATCTGAAAGAGATTAGTGACTGTAAAGTGGTAGTGGGAGAGAGTGTAGCCAGACAGCATAGGATGGTGGTGTGTAGGATGACTTTGATGGTCTGTAAGAAGAAGAGGTCAAAGATAGAGAAGAAAACCAAGTGGTGGAAGCTGAAAAAGGAGGAATGTTGTGAGGAATTTAGACAGAAGTTGCGGCAGGCTCTGGGTGGTCAGGTAGTGCTGCCAGATGACTGGGAAACTACAGCAGAAGTGATCAGGGAGACAGGGAGAAAGGTGCTGTGTGTGTCATCTGGAAGGAGGAAAGAAGATAAGGAGAATTGGTGGTGGAATGAGGAAGTATTCAGAGGAAGAGGTTAGCCAAGAAGAAGTGGGACATGGACAGGACTGAAGAGAATAGACAGGAATACAAGGAGTTACAGCGCAGAGTGAAGAGGGAGGTGTCTAAGGCCAAGCAGAAGGCATATGACGAGTTGTACACTAGGTTAGACACTAGTGAAGGAGAGAAGGACTTGTACAGGTTAGCTAGGCAGAGGGATCGAGATGGGAAGGATGTGCAGCAAGTTAGAGTTATTAAGGATAGAGATGGAAGGGTGCTCACAAGTGAGGAGAGTGTACAGAGGAGATGGAAGGAGTACTTTGAGGAGCTGATGAATGAGGAAAATGAGAGGGAAAAAAGAGTAGAAGAGGTGAACTCTGTGGAACAGAAAGTAGATAAGATTAGAAAGGATGAAGTCAGGAAGGCTTTGAAGAGGATGAAAAGTGGAAAGGCAGTTGGTCCTGACAGGCCTGGTAGGTCTGGAAGTGTCTGGGAGAGGTAGCAGTGGAATTTTTAACTAGTTTGTTCAACAGGGTTTTAGAGAGTGAGAGGATGCCTGAGGAATGGAGAAGAAGTGTGTTAATGCCGATCTTTAAGAATAAGGGTGACGTGCAGAGTTGCAGCAATTATAGGGGATAAAGTTGATGAGCCATACAATGAAGCTATGGGAAAGAGTAGTGGAAGCTAGGTTAAGGAAGGTAGTGGAAATTTGTGAGCAGCAGTATGGCTTCATGCCCAGAAAGAGCACAACAGTTGCAATTTTTGCTCTGAGAATTTTGATGGAGAAGTATAGGGATGGTCAGAGGGAGTTGCACTGTGTGTTTGTAGACTTGGAGAAATCGTATGACAGGGTGCCAAGAGAAGAGCTGTGGTACTGTATGAGGAAGTCAGGAGTAGCAGAGAAGTAAGTGGTGCAGGACATGTATGAGAGGAGCAGGACAGTGGTGAGGTGTGCTGTAGGTCAGACAGAGGAGTTCAAAGTGGAGGTGGGACTGCATCAGGGATCGGCTCTGAGCCCCTTCCTGTTTGCTATGGTGATGGACCAGTTGTCAGAGGAGGTCAGACAGGAGTCTCCTTGGACAATGATGTTTGCAGATGACATTGTGATCTGTAGTGAGAGCAGGGAGCAGGTGGAGGAAAACCTGGAGAGGTGGAGGTTTGCGCTGGAGAGAAGAGGAATGAAGGTCAGTCGTAGTAAGACTGAGTACATGTGTGTGAATGAAAGGGAGGGAAGTGGAACAGTAAGGATACAGGGTGAAGAGGTGAAGAAGGTACAGGAGTTTAAGTATTTGGGGTCAACAGTCCAGAGTAATGGAGAGTGTGGGAAAGAGGTAAAGAAGCGAGTGCAGGCAGGTTGGAATGGGTGGAGAAAGGTGTCGGGAGTTCTGTGTGATAGAAAAATATCAGTGAGAATCAAGGGGAAGGTGTACAGGACAGTGGTGAGAGCGGCCATGCTGTATGGTTTAGAGACAGTGTCACTGAGGAAGAGACAGGAGTCAGAGCTAGAGGTAGAAGAGCTGAAAATGTTGAGGTTCTCTTTGGGAGTGACAAGATTGGACAGGATTAGGAATGAGTACATCAGAGGGACAGCTCATGTTGGACGTTTGGGGGACAAAGTTAGGGAGGCCAGATTAAGATGGTTTGGATATGTTCAGAGGAGGGAGAGTGAGTATATTGGTAGGAGAATGTTGGACATGGAGCTGCCAGGCAGGAGGCAAAGAGGAAGGCCAAAGAGGAGGTATATGGATGGAATTAATGAGGATATGAAGCTAGTGGGTGCAAGTGTTGAGGATGCAGAAGATAGGGATAGGTGGAGAGAGATGATTCGTTGTGGCGACCCCTGAAGGGAAAAGCCGAAAGAAGAAGAAGAAGAATTGCAATTATTTGCTGAGATCTTGGTGGTGATTTGTATTTTTAAACAATCCCTAGGTAGCATATTTAATTATGCTGCAGCATGATTCAAACCCCAATGGATTACTGCTCATACTCTGTTAGTGTTCCTGTTTATGAGCACTAGATGCAATCTAAATGCAATGCAAACTCTACTGAGCTAAATGGGGCACTGAGTTTGCTGCCCTATGATTGCACAATATCTAAAAAGATAAGAAAATCATCAAATGGAGCATCAGCTGATATCAGCCATTTTTTAAATTGTTGGTCAATCGAAAGAGGTAATAAGCATCCCAATGGAATTTTAATCGTTTAGAGCATTTAATGAACAAACAGCCGACATATATATCTATTAGGGCTCTGTCCCATCAGTCCCTATATACTACCATATTGCACACACTCATTCACACCTAGAGTCAATTTAGCACATCCAACCACTTCTACAACCTGCTGCTATATTTTCGGGAGGTGTCAGGAAACCGGAGAACTCATGTGAAACATGGCGAGATCATTCACACAAACTCTACACAAGTTTGGCGTTTGCAGTTGTGGCCCCTGCACTTGCACACTCGCAGACGTGTTTATGGCGTGCGCTTGCGACTAAATTAAGTGTTGTGTCCATCACATGTCGCAGCTGTCCGTGCACTTTAAGCATATATCACCGAAAGGCTCTTCCAAGGGCAGAAAGATGTGTCCCTCATGTGATGAGGTGCTGACACTAAACCTCCCCTCTGTCACTCAACCACAGTAACCGCACCAGCCATCTAAGACATTCCACTCATTCACAGAGGTTCTCACACATATCAGCCATTTCTGGATGCAACACCTGGCCAGACCATCGTACCATGAAATCTGAAACAGCATGGTCCGAGACGGTTTGATATATTTTACCATATATTTTAACTTTAAGGCCATATTTTTTACCATATCTCCTCCTAGAACAACCTTGAGACACTTCCTGATTTAAGGAGCAACTTTAAAGTAGCCCTTTTAATGCTGTTTGGATGGCTATTTATATTTATTGAGGTTGATTCTATAATACAGCTCAAAAATCTTCCTTCAGGCAAGCGATGATCTGGTCACGATCTCAGCATCATCGCGAATTTACACAACTTTAAAGGAACACTCAACCTAACCTATATCCACCACATCTATAGCATCTGTCTAGTTACCACAAACATGAAGTGTGACAGTATTCTGAGTCCTGTGAAGGAACAGAAAATCTGTTTACTTCAAACTCTTATTATAGAAATTCAAGGGCTGGGGATTTGAACATTTAGGCAAAACACAATTCTGTAGAAATGGACTCCTCGGTCATGGGTATTTGTAAATGAAGCTCTGAATCATAATAATTATTTCTTTAAGAGGTGGAATGGCTTTTTAAAGAGGAGGAATTTGTGGTCACATGCTACTATAGTCAGACTAGCTCAGAATAAACACAGAAGTATCTCAGTTTGCGTTTGATGTCTATTGTCTGTAACGACACCACAAAACCTTCAGGAAGGCAACCAGAATTTAACCAGAGTGACTTTTATTGTATTGCTCTTGAGTTATTAAAAACACCCCAAATTTGCACTATATATTTGTCTATTTTAAATGATAAGCGATGTAATTTAACTGCTGCCCTTGATTTATAAGAGGAAAATGGTTTTGTTTTATTTCGTTTTTTCTCACTGTTGAGTGAATTTCTTTTCTATGGAAATCACACACACTACCGAGTCTGTGATAGGTTAAAAAATGATAAACTATTTTTTAAGTATCCATACCTAATTGCAAAGGTAAAATTAACACCCAAGAGGAAAGCAAAGCAATCCTCACTTGTGTGAGACACAACATGTGTTTGCAGTAAAAAAAAAAAAAAAGATACCCTATGACTTCGGATCAGTGGTTTTTAACCGAGCAGACTCATCTCCAGAGGTTAGGGCAGTCGTTAACACTGAGAGGCCAAGTATATCTGATTGAAAGAGGTCAGACGTACAGGAAGGATTTGTTTTTATGGCCTTGCTTAAGCCATATTTATTACCAATTCTCACAGATTCTCCTGGTTAACAGACACAGTAATGGCATTAGCATGTGTACTGCTGAACGACTGGCAGTCAGAAAACCTAATGCTTATTCTTTCTCATTGTTACAAGTGACGGATACGACGTGGTAAAAGCAGTTCATAGTGTATTGTGGATCTCTTCACCTGTACCATTCACGAGGGTTCAGACAATAAGGGAAGTTTATCAGCCATGCTACAAAAATGGTGCGTCTACACCCACTGTAGTCCACTGATTGGACGGATATTTAAACAAGCTATACATAACTCTACAGTTATGTGTATTACAGGCTCTTGCAAGAAAACAATATCTTTGCATCACTGAATGTTTAGCTTTACAGTATTTCATACAAACATGTCCCTGAATGAGCGAAATTCTTATAAGCAATACAAAACAATATGATTTCCGCAGTGCTATTGCAGTCCTTGCATGTGTATAAAGTTAGATTAAACACAGCTTGTTTTAGATTAGAGAGACCAGCATGTGACAAATGTCCTGTTTGCTTAGCAACATCAGGGAAACAGGATATAAAGACCGAAAGCGCCAACGTTTTCTGAGGAATAGATGAAAGACATTATTTCATCACCAGTACATTATGCCTGTGTCACAGTTTACATCCCCCTTTGAAAAACAAAATCTGTTTCTCAACAATCTATAACCAGAACTAATCTAAAACCTGACTAGTAAACAACGTTTGAAGCAATAATTGCATAGGCATGGGCGACATAACAATGTATTCATTTCTTTACATATATCCAGTGGCACTTCCGTCACTTTGCATGGGAGCTCTGCAATTTAACATCAGAGTACACTAGTATGAGTTATCGCTTAGAAAATGTCGAAAGAGCAATGTTTTTTCTCTAAAAAAAAACAGGAGACGGTTAAATTAGCATGGAGGTGTTTTGAAATCTCCGATATTAACTGGCACTACCTGGAAGCCCCGCCCCCTTTTCCTCATCTTACCTACTCTCAGGTTGCCCTTGTTTCCTGTCAAGATAAATGTAAAATGTTTTGAGCTCATTACCATGAAATATAATCTATTAATATAGGATTGACTTGGCAAACGTTATACAATTATATTAACATGAGCTAACTGTATTTAGTTATAAAAGCCACCAAAAAACCTGGGTCAAAAAACGCACCAAAAGACGATGAACATTTTGACCCGGACAATCCATACTGGATTTTGTGATCACAGAAAGTAACACAAAATCAAACACCGCAATATTCAGAGGAGCTTGCAATATTTCAAAATATTGCAGGATATTTTCCCCAGATTTGGGCTGAGACGCATTATGTGGCATCATCACAACACGCTCTTCGATTCAGCTATCATAGAAAGTCATTACATATGTGTCTTCAATGCTAGGAGATTAAAAGAAGAATCCTGTACTTGCAATTTCACCAAATTATGTTGTGTAATAAACTTAAAAAAAAAAATTGTAGCAAAGTCAAGCATTTCTGGCTGGAACAATCATAGAAATTATTTAAATTTAGTCATTTACAAATAAAGTTAATAGCGATAATAATAAAATACACAGTTTTTTTCCCCCACTCTCCTTCACCGAGGGTTGCGGATGCTTACAAACATCCGCCATCCTCTCTCTCCTGCTCTCCTTAAACTGGAAACGGAGGAACTGCTTGTTCTCCTGTCCCTCTTTACGATTAAATATTTTTTCATGGGAGATCATGAGCAAGGAAACATCAATATTGCATAAGCCTAAATTGCAAATAAGTATATATAAGGCAGTGCTGAGGAGACAGTGAGAAAGGAAGTGAATGAATGAGCGTGAAAGTCTGTGGGAGCGGATGCAAAGTTGATGGACTGGAAAGGTTTATTGTCCTACGCTTCGTAGTGCATGCGGAGAAAATACCAGACAAGTCAACAGGCCAAGACAACTACTATCAGAGTGCATGCGCAGACACACTCATAAATACGTCATGAACAATACAAAGCAGGGCCTGATGCAAGATCTGGGTGCAGCCAAGGCCACATGTGTGATTTATGCGGTGACCCTGAGAGTCTGGGGTCACCACAGGGGTCACTGAGAGGGGATGGGAAGTAAGAGGGGTGGGTTAATTGTCCAAATTAAGTTATATAATAGTGTATTAGCACCTTTGGCATGCACTTGCATTGTTGTTTTCTTTTACACAGTCACTTTTAAATTTTCTAAGCAAGCATATTATTCAGGTGTCCAGACAAAAAAAAAAAAGTCCATCTGGACTGGGTCATGTCAAGATGTCTAAGTTTCTCCAAAAGACAATCCATTTAAAGAGAATGTACATAAGCCTGGATCTTTTTAAACAGGTTCTATAGTCTGCTTTTGTCAATGGCAACAGGTTTTCATGCCGAAACATTCAGTATAAACAAACAAAAAGCAGACAAAAAACCACCTTTGAAAAAGCTCATATTAACAAATATAGATTATTTCTTATTATTATTATTTCTTTTTTTCACTAGCATCAGTTTTCAGGTCAGATCCTGGAACTAGTTCGAGGAATGACTTCTCGACTTAATTGTAATCAGCTGATCCGTAAATACAAAACACATTAATGAACCACAAACAAATCCTAAAACACAACAGCAAAACCCCAACAACACACAAGAGAAATGACACATGACAGAGAAAGAGACATGACACATGAAATTTGTGTGTGAGTTTTTGTATTTGTTTGTATTTATATTTCTGCTTTTGTTGTATTTCCAAAATTTGCTGTCATATATATATATATATATATATATATATATATATATATATATATATATATATATATATATATATATATATATAAACTATATTGCCAAAAGTTTTGGGACACCCCTCTTAATCATTGAATCCAAGTGTTGTTTTTCAGGGGTTGGGCTCGGCCCCTTAGTTCCAGTGAAAGGAACTCTTAATGCTTCAGCATACCAAGACATTTTGGACAATTTCATGCTCCCAACTTTGTGGGAACACTTTGGGGATGACCCCTTCCTGTTCCAACATGACTGCACACCAGTGCACAAAGCAAGGTCCACAAAGACATGGGTGACTTGACTTGCCTGAGTCCTGACCTCAACCCAATAGAACACCTTTAGGATGAATTAGAGTAGAGACTGCGAGCCATTCCAAAACTGGGACGTCTGCCTTTACATGCACATGAATGTAATATGGAGTTAGCCCGCCCTCTGTAGCTATAACAGCTTCAACAGTTTAGGAGTGTGTTCATGGAAATTTTTGACCATTCCTCTAGAAGCGCATTTGTGAGGTCAGGCACTGATGTTGGACGAGAAGGCCTGGCTCGCAGTCTCCGCTCTAATTCATCCCAAAGGTGTTCTATCAGGTTGAGGTCAGGACTCTGTGAAGTTCCTCCACACCAAGCTCGCTCATCCATGTCTTTATGGACCTTGCTTTGTGCACTGGTGAGCAGTCATGTTGGAACAGGAAGGGTTCATCCCCAAACTGTTCCCACAATGTTGGGAGCATGAAATTGTCCAAAATGCCTTGGTATGTTGAAGCATTAAGAGTTCCTTTCACTGGAACTAAAGGGCCGAGCCCAACCGCTGAAAAACAACACCCGAATTCAATGAATTGAAGGGATGTCCCAAGACTTTTGCCAATATAGTGTATTTCTGCCTTGCTAACATGTTACTTTCAGGCCATCGTACCCTAATCAACCATGCATGGAAAACGTCCAAGCCGACAAGGAGATCGTCTGCTAAGATAAAACCTGACAGCACTATTGATGAGACGTAAGTCCATGTGATGCCCCTTTGATGTCCTTATTTTGTTGATTTCCATCTCACACTTTAAGTGCTCCCTCTAGGCAATAAAAGTTGTGTTACGCTGTCTCTACTGATAAAGTGCACTCAAGCCTAAACCCACTGTGTCGCTTGAAAAGAACGTTCTGTTTTAGCCCATCCTCTGTGTTTTCTGGCCAGATAAAAGCCATGTGTGAGAAAGTGGAAGAGGAAGGAGGGCAATGGTGAGCACTAATCGATTTATGGTAATCTGTTTGCTGGTGTGACAATAGAGTGAATTAAACCAACAAAGTGATACAATGACCGGCCCCTGAACCTCTGAAATCCTTGAGGCAGGACAAGTGTTCACTTTCCCTCCTCCCGACACACACACACACACACACACACACACACATACACAAACTGCTTTCACGCACAGACAATGTGAGCGCTGGAGGGACATCCTGAGCGGAAGTTTATTCTTCTCTATGAGGTCTGAGTGTCATCAGAACAGCCCGTGGCATGTGTCTGCACCGTGACTCGGGTCTGAGATAATCAGCAAATTGAATACACACCCATCCCTTTCAGTATAGCAGAGGAACATTGGATTAATATGAAGGAATTGCCAGAGACCAAAAGTTCAGAGCAGGAACTGAGCACGGGGGATTTTTTTTTTTTTCTCTGAGAGATGACTGTTCAAAGTCATAAAATTTAAAGACCTATAAATAAATCTTCATGATATTTTTCTGATGATCAACACTGACTCATCTTTAGTGCCTTTTATCTGACTTTTGATTTAATCTTCCAATATGAATGAAAGAGAACATAAAAATGCACAAACACCAGGACTAATAACAGGGAAAAACAGCATAGTGAGAGTCACAGGCCACAATATATAATGCAGGACAGGAAGTCAAAAATAAACAAAAACACAAAAACATGCCCCATGAATCACACATAGTCACAATGTTGGTTAGGAAAAGGAAACATAAAAGAAGAGGGCATCTTATCAGCAACTTACAATCAGCTGTGCCTACAATAGTACACATAATTAAAAGATTGCCATCATCCAAATTCAACAACTGCACGCAACTCGGAGGCTGTAAAATGTCTTCACACAGGACTGAATTCTCTTCCAGCTGACCTGAAGATGACTGCTCTTGTCCTCTCATTTCCGTACCGCTCCATAGAGACATGATATGATAGAATTTATCTGTTTGCAACTAGGAACCCCTTTAACTTTTAAACAACTTCCACAGACCCTTTCAGATTTATTTTCCAAAAAAAAACCCTTATTCTATAAAAATTATATAAAATTATTTCAATGTGTAAAAAGATATCATGGCTACTTTCAGACCAGTAATGCATGTTGTTCCTGATTTAGATTTTTTTTGGTTTCTCAGTTTTTGAGAATTAATCAGTTCAAACAAATCAAGTGACCAGGCAAAGAATCACAAGCAAATAATAAATATAATTTTATATAAATAATATAATTTTATATTAATGTGTTGTGATTTTGACTTCTGTTATAGATAGATAGATAGATAGATAGATAGATAGATAGATAGATAGATAGATAGAAAGATAGATAGATAGATAGATAGATAGATAGATAGATAGATAGATAGATAGATAGATAGATAGATAGAAATGAATGAATGA
Source organism: Hemibagrus guttatus (assembly GCA_033459395.1). Taxonomy (NCBI): domain Eukaryota; kingdom Metazoa; phylum Chordata; class Actinopteri; order Siluriformes; family Bagridae; genus Hemibagrus; species Hemibagrus guttatus. The sequence goes on along the minus strand of JAUCMX010000014.1, from coordinate 19,468,249 downwards.
ATAATGTGTTAATATAGTTATATATAATATTTAAAAAAAAACCTATATCAACAGTGCAGCTTGACATAATAAAGTGGTTTGAGTCCAGGTTTGGAACTAGGTTATAGGTGGGAAAGGTGAGTGGCAGCAATTTTCAGCAAAATAAATGTGTAAACTTCTCTATTTAACACCCATGTTACTACACAATGAACAAAAAAAGCACTTGTATGTAAAATTCTAACAAGCTTCTAAAGACTAAAAATAATTCTGCAGATATATCTCTGCACATCCACTATGTGTCAAAAACAAAGATACCCATAATGACGCCAAAGCATTCCTCCATTCAACTCCCACTTCAGGAAACAGCCTCCACAGGTCCAATGCCCTCCTGCAGATCATGCTGGTCTAGAAAGTGCCGTCTGTAGGGAAACTGAAATAGTGAAGAGACATGGCATGTTGCCACACAGATGGAGGAAGCAAGAACATAAATGCCTGTCTGGAGGCATTTGGGAGATTTGCAATTAAGATTAGCCCAGGGCCTGACGATGGTATAAGGATTATTTCTACTCATACATGCACGCGAACCATCAGCATTCTTAAAGGCTTCTCTGTCTGGGCCAGAACAATGAGAAGGAAGTGAAGAAGTTCATTCAGCAAAGACATTCTAGTTTAAAAAAGGAGGTTAAGTGGGTAGAGCACTTTAGTGATGGTGTGTATTTGGATAACGGGTGATAAATGCTGGAGATTCCCTCCGAAAATCATAACAGGATTAAATATTTAGCAGATCAACAGTGATAAAGCTGACTCATCTCCACAAACTAATCCACAGACTTTTTAAGAAAATGAGGTAGATCGTAGTTAATGTAGCTTTCCCAACTGAGTCAGCTCTCCTGCGCAGACAGCACAGACATGCTATTACAGAGTCTGCTCTGTTGATCTGACCGCAAGTGCTTAATGAGCATTTTAACACTTGTTTATCAAATTAAGACACAGACAGTCCTGCCAACCCCTCCTGCGTGTTATGTGAAAATAGCAAATAGTCCAGCCGATTCCCTGCAAATGCAGGGCCATGAAAAGTACAGGAAAGAGTCATTAAAACTTAAAAAGCCAGATATCATTCGGTGAAAGAACTGTTTCACCTGCACAGTAATACATTACACTGAAAATCATACGCTGACTGCAGTAAGTCAGGCTATATCAAGTACCAGTTATAAAGCTATAGTTTAAGTATATAGTTTAAGTCTTCTAAATTCAAAAAGAACCTAAGGTGCACTTCATGAGATAAAAACAAGAGAAAAATCTTCTGAAGATCAAATGGTCTTCTGCTGTTGTAGCCCATCCTCCTCAAAGTTGGACATGCTTTTCTGCTCAGCACGGCTGTAAAGAGTGATTATTGGAATTACTTTGGCTTTCGTGTCAGCTTGAACCAGTATGGCCATTCTCCACAGACCTCTCTCTTCAACCAGGCATTTCCGCCCGCAGATCTGTCACTCACTGGATGTTTTATTGTTTTTCACACCACTTTGTATAAACTCTAGAGACCGCTGTGTGCAAAATTTCCACGAGATCAGCAGTTTCTGAAATCCTCAAACCAGCCTGTCTGGCAACAACAACCATGCCACTATGGTCAAAGTCACTGAGATCACATTTCCCCCCATTTTTATGTTTGTAGTTAACATTAATGGATGCTCTTGACCTGTTTCTGCATGATCGTATGCATTGTATTACTGGTATGTGATTGACCGATTGGATAATTGCATGAATCATAATTGCATGGTGTTGATGTTCCTATGAATGTGGACTGCGAGTGTATTTAATGATGTATTGTGCAATTTTTAGATAATAAAAAGTACCATGCGATAATTATTTCCATACCCATGTTCTTATGTGTTCTTCTATAAAGGCCTTACAGTTCAGTGAAATAAATTACTAAATGCAGTAGAATAAAGGAGATAGTACAGTATAGATGAGAGCATGGGTACAAACCACTGACAGATGCTTTCAATAAGTCAGTAGTACAGTGACCATAATGTTATTATTTGCTGTTTTATCTTGACCTTGATGGAGGTGATATGTTTTGCCTGACTGCTTCAAGAAGGCAACTGCAGGCCAATGTCAATTGAACATAATTGGAGAGGTTTGTACAGCATTTATATATGGGAGAGGGTTTAGACTTAAAATAGCTAGCTGTGGAGATCCTTGCCATCACTCAATTATCACATCGAATGTATTTGGCAATGGAAACAGTGAACAGTGGAATAAGAAAAATACCCCTAAATTCCCCAAATCCACCCACAATCTCAGTAGACTTTATATTGAAAGCAGAGGCATATCACACGTTGCCAAGTGTTAAATCAATTGACAGACTACTGACACATTTAATTCAATAACAAAGCTATTTAGTTCTCAAGTCTTCCTTCCACAAAACGCATAGACAGAGGGTGAGTGAGACCTTTGCAGACCCAGACAGCTTCAGGGAGGAAGTATTAAAGATTACAAGTCTTCACAATGGGTAGGCCAATAAACCAGGGAAGAATACATTCTTTGGCGGTACATTTATCCCAGCAGATCACCACTAGACCAGTGTGTGTCTAAATGCGACTAACTGAATCCCTGCGGCCTGGGCCACAAGGTTGTGTGGTTGTGCAAAACATTCAGCTTTCTCTCTCATTCCCTCTCACAGTATCACCCAACTATTCTGTGTCACTTCTGAAGCCAAGTATTAAAGCAGTTTGCTGGGTCATTAAAAAAAAAACTCAATCCATGTTTTCAGGTTGTAGAGTGAAAACACTTCTCCATAATGACTAAAGTATGCTTTTGTACTTTCCACCACTTTCCGTCAATGTGGTATCTATTAATACGGGGCCAGTATGGGAAAAAAAAGGAAGTCCAAAGACATGATTCTCATGCAAGTTCTGCATGGACTGATTATGCTCAAATCTAGCACTAATCACAAGGGACGATACGTTAACGAGATATCATCATCCCAGTCATCAGGACTATCACAATCCATACATGACTTCTGTGGAGTTCCCAGTTTTGCAGACTTCTGTTATTATTCTACAACTATTGTGTGCTAATGATCAGCCCTCATGTTCACATCAAATATCAGAAAGGGAACAAATGTAATCTTTGTGGCGTAGCCGCTGGTGCCAAATGGTTTCAGTATTTCTGAAACTGCTGATCTCCTAGGATTTTCCTACACAACAGTCTCTACACAGAATGTTTCAAAAAAAACAAAATAACATCCAGTGAGCAGCAATTCTCCAGCGGAAACGAACGGTTGATGAGAGAGATGAGAGGAGAATCAACAGACTGGTTCAAGCTGAAAGGAAGCCTATAGTAACTCTTTACAAACATGGCGAGCAGAAAAGCATTTCAGAACGCATAACACTTCAAACATTTGCTAAAGATGGGCTATGAAAACAAAAGAGCACATCGAGTTTCACTACCTTTGGCCAAATACTGGAATCTGAGGATATAAAGGGTGCAGTTTCACCCAAACTAGACATTTGAAGATCAGAAAAAACTTGTCTTTGACTGATTTTTCCAGTTTGTTTCCTCTTTAATCTTTTTTTTTTGCCGCCATTTCCTTTGCAAACCTATATATTGTGATGGATATTGTGCATCATATATAATCATTTTTGTCATATTGCCCAACTCTAAAAGGAACTAATGGACCACATACCTATGTCACTGTCTCTCAGCCACAGAGCAATGTATGAGCTGCACAGTGCTCATTATGGTTTGTGGCTTTAATTCTCTCTTACAGTTCATTATCTAGCTTCTCTGAATACGGCCTGACAGTCAGACGGAAGAGAATATTCAAGAGGTGGAAAACAAAGTTAAAGCAATTTTTAGGAACAAAGCTCAAGATTTGAGGGGGTGAAAAAACAGCATTTTCAGTCAGGGTCTTGAAGAAACCAACAACTAAAAAGTGGGCTTCCTTCAATTCGTTGCCCATTAGTTCATTTTTTTCAGTCCTTGTTCAAGTGTGCTTTCATGCTTCTTATGAATGAAAGACTATTAACAAGGTCAAAAGAAGGCTCTAGTGGACTTCCTTTCATGTTTGTTGTGGATTCAAGGATTTTGCCCTGATTTACCTTCATCGTAAGGCCTTGAGTCACTGCTCTTTAATAGCAGAGAGGCGGAAATGCTGCACAAAGACACATTCAGAAAAGCCCTGAGATGTATTCAGCCGCATTCACGTTCTCGTTCCAATTAATCCGGTCAAGAGCCGCAAGAAACAGACGCCGCTTCCATCCCAATGGCTCCCTTTCCAAATCCGTTTGTATTTGTTTTACATACAATAGATATCAGCAATGACTTTGTAGGAAAGATATTTTGAGACAATAACAACGAAGGAAGCACTAAAATCTCCCTGGTGGACATGCAGAGAGGCTGTAAATTGTAAGCATCCCTTCATAACTGGAACTGCCACCAAATGAGGTTTGATAGACGTCCAGTAAAAACACTTCACTGAGGACTGTATGGGGTTCTTGTGTTTTGTTTGGACGAATAATGTTCAGCAAATAGGCTGATAATTAACAGTTAATAAAACTATTTCAAGTACTGCAGAGCAGGATATGACCAACTGGTTTTGATTTGAACTTGTGCAAAACATCCGAAATGGAAAGCTGCAATTGCAAGTGGTCTGCAATCACGAAACGTTGCTAATTTTACTACAGATACTATGTCAAATAGGGAATAAATACCTGAGTGTAGCAGGTAACAATGGATTGTCAGTGATATACAGGGTGTTTTTTATTTTATTTTATTTTCCATAAAGGCAAACTGTTGCATAATGCTTAGCCACCCATAGACAAGGGTGAAATCCCACTTCGAGGTGGATGGTTAAAAGGTGTTTTGTTTGCAAAATTACTAACATCAATACCAGTGAATCCATGATAAAGGAATTCATTGGAAACATTGAAAACAAGTAAGGAAGCATGCTTTAGCCCTTATACTCTCAAACTGGTAGATGACACAGAGGGCAACTCAGTGAACAGTGAGTAGAAATTGCTTGCAAATAGCATTAGAAAAAGGCAAGGTTTAAATAAATGTGCCCTGGGTCCTGTTTCCCAAAAGCACCATTGGGTAATTTCATGCCTGACATTATGAGTTTGACTTTGTTGGATTGTAGCTTTCAGTTCCTGGCCTGGAACAGACACCAAGAAACCCAGTGCTGTTTTTCATAAAATTGCCAGCTACATGCACTGTATATTTCTTGGAATCATATAGTTTGCTTCAAGGCAGAAAGAAAATAGCATTAAATCTTAAAGTAATATTAGCCATTGAAACGTAAGATCAGCACACCTGATTTGATTTATTTAACAGTAGCACAGTGGCCTTATCCAATAAGTTAATGTTTTAAAGGCAGTCTGATTGTCGATCTATTCGCAGTCTAAATATTATCGCCTCGGAGGCTGTAATATCTCCATCATAGAAAGAACCGTTTCCTGAACGTTTTGGAAAAGGTTTCTACCAGGTAGACAAAAGGAAACAGTCTGGAGTTTGATCCTCTGAAGACTGTACAGACTGTATTATTAGCGTTCTCTGTCCAACATTATAAAGTGATCTCATGTCTACAGCACTTTGAGGAAACTCACCTGTCCTTGGTTAGTTATGGTCCGTACTCACACACCCCTCTGGCAGTGTGCACATGCAAACCGTATGCTGATTTGAACTGTTTCTTTGCACAGGTTTGCAATGATTCCTTAAGATGCACTTTTTGAAAATGAAAGAAATATGACAGTGTTTGGTTATGGGGTTTTTTTTTGAAAGAAATTCCATTATTGATTAGACTGACCCAAAACCATGAGTGCCATGATGGAACAGTGAGTAGAAAGGACCCTAGTTGTCTTTATGTCTCACTTTCATATGGATTCTTCCCGTCTCCCAATTCAGGGTGTGTCCCTGCCTTACACTCGGGACAGCCTACTATGCCCTTTACCAGGATAAACAGTTTACTAAGGGTAATGAATAAATGAATAACTAACAAGCATAATCATCTCAGGGATACAAGAGAGACAAATTCTAAGGAAATAAAATCTTTTTCAAAAAATCAACTACAGGGTTAAAATCCACACAGGGTTAAACACTCTATCCTTCCCAATCACTTCTGCTGATATCCAGATACTGTGTATGGCTGAGGTTACACAACATACCATGTCTGTCAATCAATCTAGAACCACATTTTGGGCTTTATAAATTCCACATGTCGGCTGCCTTTAAACTACAAGACTTCCATGAGATGTATTCAGTTTGTGGTTGCACAAATGTTGTCACTCAGCAGCGCATATCAGTTGGAGAGGCACTAAGATGCTGGAAACACACATTTGTGAACTACCAAGGACACATCTGCGTCATCTTAAAGGAAATAGAGGTTCCTGTTCTAAAGCACAGCGTTGGTTGATGACAAGCGCTTAAACTCTAAAAAAAAAAAAAAAAGAAAATTCTGGAAAATGATCCCAACACTGAAATGCTAATTCGTTTGAGACAGCAAGGTCACAGCATATAACCTGAAATTGATTCATATATCAACACAATCCACTCTGCTGAATAAAAATCTGGATTCATTTTAAACTCTTCTAACCAGTGACAAGGCACTCTGTCCAATAGGCGAATGATGATCCAATATTTTTCAGGAGGAGAGAAACTAGTAAGAGGGACTTACCTGGTGGGCAAGAGCATGCTTGACCTACTTCCCTCGGTGTACGAAGTTTAGGCACTTCCTCCATCAGTCTCTGCAGCAATGACACATTTGTTAGAGTTACAGAAAGCAGCTTTCATGTTTGTATCTTGGTTGTAAACTCAATGTCTACACTAAGTGGCCATTTTTCTACACTACGTGGCTATTGTGTACACCTGATCATCACACCCGCATGTCTTCCTTCTCTTCCTTCCCCAAGCAGATTGCAAACAAAGTTGGAAGCACACAGCTGTATAGAATTATATACAATTTCTCTTCACTCGAACCAAGGGGCTCACATGTAATCCAGCATGACAATACCACTGTACACAAAGTGAGCTCCATGAAGACATGGTTTTCCAAGGTTATCATGGAAGAACTCGAGTGCCCTGCACAGAGCCCTGACCTCAACCCCACTGAACACTTTTGGGATAAACTGGAACACTGACTGCACCCCAGATGTCACCTGACATCAATAAAACTCCCCACAGCCATGCTCTATAATGTATTGGAAAACCTTCCTAGTAGAGTGGAGGTTATTATAAAAGCATAAATCTGGAATGGGATTTTCAACAAGCAAATATGAATGCTATGGTCAGGTGTCCACAAACTTTTGGGTGTATAGTGTATATTCAGAGGTTATTTAATCAAGTGAACCTATAATACAGGTACACAAGTAGAGGTACACAAATACAGACACTTGCTGGTCATTTTATTCCATGCTTACACTGGTAGTCTCTGTTAAAAGTTATGTCAATAAGCTTATGTCAAAGTTTATGTCAATCATCACTGTCAGCTTAGTTGATGGACTGTTCTCAACCCAGCAGTAACACTACTGCGGCTGAAAATCAAAGCAGCGCTTCTACACCTGATACAATGGTACCAGTCAATAATATCTGATCAGTGGTGCTCTCATGGTGGTCTCTTTGCCCTAAGGCCATGGTTCTCAAAATGGGGTCCATAAAACTGAACCAAAAAGGTTCACTTTTTTTTAAAAAAAAAATAAAAAATTCAGTTACAGTGGTGGGAATCCTAAAGATATCCTAAAGTCATTACCCTGTTTGACTGGTCACTTTAATTCCATGGTTTTAAGACATAAAGCACCCTATTAAAAAAATCCAACTTGTTCCAAATGTAAATAAAACACAAGGCCTCTAATAAAGTCCTGAATGTTTAACATTTGTTTTATGGTTATTAAATAAATCTTAAAAGCCGTTTAACTTTTTCAGGACGCAAAAACAATGCCCAAAGGGATATTGCAACAGATGTGATACAGTCAATAACTGTACACCTACAAAGTGCACTGATATGGTAGATATACCTGATTCTGACCGTATAGTAGGATAAAAAAATGGTGCCCGTTCCACATCTGGAGGCTGGATGGGGGCCCACTAAAATTCCAGCAGGATGTGTAAATAGATTTCAGGTATACAAAACAAAATACGGAATTAAAGAGGCCTATAACAATATTGATACAGGTGGGCCAGAATTCCTAATTACATCCTTGACCTGATCAAAATTTGCATGAAATTCGGACACAAATTCCGGTAGCTCCTGTTCAGTGTATTGCATTATCAATAACGCTGATATCATTATTAATAGTCTTTAAAAAATCTGCTTTCTGGAAATCTGGAAAAATCCAATGCTTGTATTCTTCTATAAAATAATTACGAAAATTTTACCTAAATGATTTCAAATTCTGTGTTGATCCTATCTATTTTACAAAAGTTTAACAAGAGAATTCCCATGTTTATATTCTGTTATATAAAGATCGATCCTAATTTCCAAAGCTGAAATGTTTGTACTGTTTACTGGCATACATCCAAGAGGTTGTTTTTTTTTTTTTTCATTGTCTGTATCGCTTATCTGATCTATTCTCGGGTCACAGGGAGCCCCTGAGATCTCAGGCGTCATGGCAGGATACACCCTGGATGGAGTGCCAACCCATCGCAGGGCACACACACTACCGGCAATTTAGAGACTCCAATCAGCCTAGAAAGAAGCATGTCTTTGGACTGTGGGAGGAAACCGGAGCACTCGGAGGAAACCCACCAAGCACAGGGAGAACATGCAAACTCCACACACAGTGAGCGGGTACGAGACTCGAACCCAGGACGCTGGAGGTGTGCGGCAAACGTGCTAACCACTAAGCCACCGTGCCACCACAGGAACTTAATCGCCTCCCTAAAGAGTGTTAATTAATTAATTTAATTGCTATATAAACATGCAAAGCCTGTTTTATCTGTTTCTTGAAATGGCCACCGTGTAATTTTGCCACTATGATGGAAGACTAAGGATTATTAAGTTAATTATATTAGCTTATCGGGGAATATTCTACAGTCTCTTGAAAGGTACAATAAAGGTACATAATGCAATTATTCTCTCTCATTAGAAGTTCCCACTCCACTCACTAATGTTTGTACCTTAATACAACATGTCAAGGTCCTTTTTAAAACCTGAGCATACACGTTCCTTCATACAAGAAGTGAATTTTTTGTTCATCCCAATAAAAATATGAAGTTACATTCTCCAGCGTACCTTATGGACGAGTTTTTCTACCGCATCCCACAGAGAGAGGTTGAGGCTATCCTGCAGAGATGGAGGTGCAGCGCTCAGGACAGAAAAGCGCTCGCTTTCCAGAAACTGCATTCTGTGCTCCAGGTGAGACGTCCTTGAGGTTATGAGTACACAAAATACCACCGAAAACACCGACAAAACTAAACAAAAAGCAGCTTGGAAACACTGGAAGGAACTTGTGTAAGCACTGCTGGAAGACTTCTTGGCCATCTCCTTCGACAGAGCCATGGCGCGCATCCTTGGTACTCTGGTGACTTGTCTCTGATATCTGATGAAAAAAGCTCAAAAACCGCGGACTTCTGAACAAAACTCGGTTCAACGTACACCGTAACGCGTCCTGATAGGAAACAGACGATGTTTTTTTGTTTTTTTTTAATCGTCAGGAGAGATGAAATGGAGAGAAAACCGAGCGCTTGTGGTGTGCGCTGCGCCTTAGTGCGAGAGCGCTGCTTAAAGCGAGGATCTCCTGCCAACACTTTGGGCAACGCACTTCCTGTCATTCTGAGCGCCTTTAACCACAGCATGATGATAGATATATTAAGGTAGACTGAGTACAGATGTAGACTAATGTGTCTTGCGTTTTGTATTTTGTATTAATATACATAACATCAGGGTTTATTCAAACTCCCTTGTTGTGATTAGATTCACTTCATGTACATCATCCAACTGCTGCATAACATATTCTGGAAAACACCATATGTAGGGGAGAGTGGGGTCAGTTGTAAGACTCATGAGTAAAGCTGGCTTTCCACTGTACAATGTTTTTGCAATACATTGTACGATACACTGTAAAGGATCGATTTGGGTTGAGATGGGTGGCCCTGTTTGGACTGGAGAATTGAATTTGAGTCGAGAAGAGTTGCTGGTTCTCATTTCAGTTTCAGGGTGAACTAACGTTCCAGCAACAATTTTAAAATGCAGTAAAAACCATCACAAAGTATATATGTGAAGCATAATTTTTTTGTTTTTGCGTCTCAGGAAGTGTTTAATATGTGGTCACTGTTATGGGTCACTGATGGCTGTGCTACCAGACCGAATCTGCCAAGCAGCAATAGTCTAATATTTTTTACATTTCCAACACGAGGCAACATCTGGGTAGAAAATCATAGAGTTTGGCAAAAACAGTAGGTACAATAATTCAGCCTGTAATTTTCTAACAAGAGGTCTGAGAAAAACATCAACATGGCTGATCTGGACTTATATACATCACAGTGGAGCACCTGCATAAAAAGGAACTACCCTCTGCACCCCATGAAAATTTAATTCTGTTTAGATAAGGCTTTGGAACTTACAACATAGCATGTCGAGGGGCATGGTGGCTTAGTGGCTTAGTGGCTTAGTGGTTAGCATGTTTGCCTCACACCTCCAGGGTTGAGGGTTCGATTCCCACCTCCGCCATGTGTGTGTGGAGTTTGCATGTTCTCCCCGTGCCTCGGAGGTTCCCTCCGGGTACTCTGGTTTCCTCCCCCGGTCCAAAGACATGCATGGTAGGTTGATTGGCATCTCTAAATTGTCTGTAGTGTGTGTGCCCTGCGATGGGTGTATCCTGCCTTGATGCCCAATGACGCCTGAGATAGGCACAGGCTCCCCGTGACCCGAGAATAGATCGGATAAGCAGTAGACAATGAATGAATGAACATAGCATGTCCACTGGTGGCCAGTTTAGTGCCACTGGGACCGAAGAGAGCTGATGAAAAAGTTCTGACTGTCAGAAAATGTTGCTTGAAATGTGAGTGCTGCTATGGCATGTGTATAAAAACCCTCAATTGGAGGATGGCAGAATTAAAGGAAGTCTGTGTCGTTGAATTGCACCAACAGGCAGAATATCTCTGTAAGGTCTCACCACAATTATCACCACAGGGGATATGATGTGAAGTGACCCGACATGGAAATAAACAGAGGATGAATTACAGCTTTCATGTGTGTAGTTAGCTAATTATCACACCAATGCTCTGTAATGGAGCTTGTTTACTATGATGACAATGTAAAACCTGAGGCGCTACAAACATGTAAGGCAAAGCATAGCAACTACATAATCTGACACGAAGAACACGCGAGTATCTCATACAGTTTGAGAAGTAATAATCATCAGAGGCTAATGGAAGCTTCAGTTTCTTAACAGGTGACTGGTACAGTTCTCTGTTAGCTATTCATAATAAATACTATTTTCACACAATTAAATGTGGACCAAATTGTTATAACGGGCCCTGCGTTATGAGTTCGGGTTGTAACATGGTGTGGGGTCAGTTTGTTTACATTTTACATTTACATTTACAATATCTGGCAGCCGGCCTTATCCAGAACGTCTTACCGAAGTGCTTTGCCTATCAATAAACACATCCTCTTACTGGTTCAGTAGGTCAGGGACTAAGAGCACCATCAGTCTAAGAAACGCATGGCGCATACATACAGCATGTCAAACACACGAGTGCACTAACAGCTGATACGGTTGAGTCTTCATCCATTTACGGCATTTAGCAGACTCTGTTATCCAGAGTGACTTACATTTGTCTAATTTATACAACTGAGCTGAGGACTAAGAGCCCAACAGTGGCAGTGAAGCAGAGCTGTGTTTTGAAAGTCACAATCTTCCAATGAGTCTTCACTGCTGAGCTACACACTGCCCAGCGTCCTCTGGTGGCAAGCCAAGCCATTACACTTTAAACACACACATAACTGTTCACTTTTAATCACTGACCCGACACTGACTATAACCACTTCACTTTCACCCCACAGTTTGGTATGGCATGGTACAGTAACTAACTTGTGATCCAGTAGTTTTCATTTACATGTACCATAGTTAAATGTCATGATATTTTTTTTAGAAAGGGCACCATTTTTAAGTACATACACTATATTGGCAAAAGTTTTGGGACGTTTGCCTTTACATGCACATGAATATAATACGGAGTTGGCCCACCCTTTGCAGCTATAACAGCTTCAACTCTTCTGGGAAAGCTTTCCATAAGGTTTAAGAGTGTGTTTATGGGAATTTTTCACGATTCCTCTAGAAGCACATTTGTGAGGTCAGGCACCGATGTTGGACGAGAAGGCCTGGCTCGCAGTCTCCGCTCTAATTCATCCCAAAAGTGTTCTATCAGGTTGAGGTCAGGACTCCTCCACACCAAACTCGCTCATCCATGTATTTATGGACCTTGCTTTGTGCACTGATGAGCAGTCATGTTGGAACAGGAAGGGGTCATCCCCAAACTGTCCCTACAAAGTTGGGAGCATGAAATTGTCCAAAAGGTCTCGGTATGCTGAAGCATTAAGAGTTCCTTTCACTGGAACTAAAGGTCCAAGCCCAAACCCTGAAAAACAACCCCTGAATTCAATGATTTGGAGGGGTGTCCCAAAACTTTTGGCAATATAGTGTAGAATCATTTTTGGGTTGTGTTAAATATCTTAGAGACTTTGCTATTAGAAACCCTGTTACAACTCACCCCCTATTGTCAATCATCTTTGAATCTGACATACTAGCTAACCAGCTTAGCACAGCCAACTATTAATTATGCTAATTAGACAATGATCGAAACTAACCTAGATTGATTGAATACATAATATTTCAATTATGATTAAGAATTATGTTCATATATAAAAAAAATTTCTTTTGCAGATTCAGTCATATTAATCTTACTTCTTTAGAGTCATGGTAGCAGAGGATGCTAATTAGCATGATGGAAGGTTAGCTTGTTGCTTATAAGAACAAATGCTAGTGTTACAACCGATCCCAATCTCCCTTACCGTTATATTTATATACTGGAGCCAGAAAGTTTAAACTCCTTAAAAGTCCTCGAAAATCTTTAAAAACATGAACTTTCCTAAAGAATCCCAGATTTCAATGAAGACCTCCAAGGCTTTCTAATGGAACTTTATTTTTTGAGTATAATGTTGTTTAAAGCAAGAAATTTGAGATTTGAACAGTTCATATATTCCACAAGATCTTATGAGGGAAAATTCACTCTGCCTCGGGGGTTTCCTCCCCCGATCCAAAGACACGCATTGTAGGTTGATTGGCATCTCTAAATTGTCCGTAGTGTGTGATTGCGTGAGTGAATCAGAGTGTGTGTGTGTGTGTGTGTGCCCTGCGATGGGTTGGCACTCCGTCCAGGGTGTATCCTGCCTTGATGCCCAATGACGCCTGAGATAGGCACAGGCTCCCCGTGACCCGAGAATAGATCGGATAAGCGGTAGACAATGAATGAATGATTTTACACAGTAAGGTTCTTGCAAAATGAAAGAACCCTTTAAAAAATGATGACGATTAAATTCTTTTCAATTACCCGATGTTCAAACCTAATCTCAATCCTACACAGAGACTGATCATAATAGTTGTGTATAAGGTGTCCAATCATTGAACCAAAAAAAGTACAGATGTCGTCCTATTGAGGAACCTGTAGCGACATCTACAGGTCATCTTTCAGGCTTTTTTTGGCCGGTCCCCATGCAGACCGGTCTAATAACTATAGTATGGATGCAACCGAATACAAATATATGATTTAGACTGAAAAGTGTTGTAATAAAATCCATATACAACAAACAAATATTTTTACCAAACACTATGAGTACACGAGGGATGTAGCTGAGTTTAAGGAACCGTCATAGCTCCTGCCATCTTCACTGATTGATGGCATTTCTACTTTTTGAGGCCACACCCACTTCAGGTTTAAGTCTGAATACAAACATCATGGAAAATGTGTATAATCCTAGTCTATAAAATAACTAACTCCTTTGACAGCTTTGAAGTAACACCTAGGACTAGGTTTCCAATGCAAACAAGCAGCAAAACCTGTACGATAAATTGTTTGCTTTAAGACAAAACCTGCTCATTACATACGTTACTTGTAGGACAGAATGACATCTCAGAGGTAGACACACACATATACACAGGTGACCCTCACACAGGAATTCTCGGGACACAAAGCCTCAGACTTTTTCTTACTTATGACTGAATCCCGAAAACTATATCCTTATTTCCTGTCTTTTTGTTAATACTCCAAGTTTTAAAAAAAAATAAAAAATAAAAAGACATCCCACATAATGATTATCTGAAAATGTAGTAAAGTTTAATTAACACAAAAATCCAGTGGAAGACATTTTACGCATAACGTCAAAAAATAAATATGTACATTAAGCAAGCAGGTAACTTTGAAGGAGAAATATGCACCATTCTTCTTCTGTCGTCTTTACACAGCTGAAACGAAACACAGCTGTGCAGTTTGTACTGTAGCTGCATTCATTTCAACACTTAAAGCTTTCTCTTAAACGTATTTCTCCAGTAAAGCAGACTGATACAGTCAGCGGGAGTCTCCGTGGGAGGTGTAACGGGTGAATCTGGTTAACAGAGGTTCACTTTTCACACTTTTTCCTAAGTGGAGTGAAAAACGGGTGTTTGATGGCCTCCTCAAGGGTGATACGCTTGGACACGTCATACTCCATCATCTTCTGGAGCAGATCAAACAGCTGCTCGTGATCCAAGTTCTTGGAGGACATGTATTGCTGGAAAAGTAATGAATCAATACGTGATAAGATAATTTATTAACCATTGTTAGCTCTGCTGAAATAAGTTGCAATTTTATGGCATTTACCTTGAGAGGCTTGCAGTGCTTCCTCACATATCTTCCTGATGAGCTGGACTCATCCCAGTCCAGCTTGCCATGATGAACATAGTGCCGTTTCCTGTAACCAAACCAAACCACATGTACATGAGCATCATGATTACTGCAATGCAACAACCAAACGTAAATCAGTGTTAATCAAAAATGGCTGTCAAAATTTAGTCTTAATCTTCAGACGAAAATGGTTATTAGTCTTAGTCACATTTTAGTCATTTTTGTCTTAAATAGTCTTAGTCGACGAAAAGTCATTGAATTTTTGTCAAGTTTTAGTCATTAGTTTTAGTCAAACTGCAGTTACCAACTTTAATTTTCTATGTAAATTTAGACAAAAATAGTCATTTTAATTTTTCTCTTTTTAGACCAATTAAGCTTATGAGAAATTTGAATGAAGATAAGCTATATTAACAATGCACTCCTAGCACTTGTGTAGCTCTACATATCCCTTTTTCTTCATTGGAGATCAGCCTGCTGTGCTGCCCTTGCTCATTTATAAGGTAGGATCATACATTAAGGATAGGTAAAAGTGGTCTATAGTTCAAATATCAAGTAAAAACTAAAAATGTTTCCTTTAGCTGTTATGGAAAAACAGCATTTATTTTCTGAAACTTCAAACAAATGTGCAATGAACAGACAGATGTTCAAAAGCAGCTGAACATATTACTAACATACCTTTGTCTTCCAACAGTATTTACTGTATAATAACCATTAAGGGTGTACATTTGGAAGCAAAATAAAATTTTTTATGAAATCTGTTAACTCAGATATGGGAGCGTCAACTTCTCCAGAATGTAAATAGGGAAAAAATCAGGACAAAAATCATGCAGTGTATTCCAGCCTTAAGCATACGTACATGGGCAATAACTTAAACAACTTCCACATCCATCTGTCATTTTAGAAACAGCTTGCTATCTGCATGCTATTAAGTTAGTACAACAAATAGACTATGGTCTAAATAATCTTGCTACAGCATGTGATGCAGATTTCATTGCTATCTGGCTAGCAAATTTCCCTGTGGACACATCCAGTAACACTGACCTAACGTTAAGTAAAAGTACTTAAATAATACTAAATAGTTGACTTTCCGTGACAGAAGCTGCATAAATACCAGTGTGACGCGCCTTCAGATACCTCTTAAGATTCGTTGTTATTCTTTTCTCTTATTTTATAGCCACAGGGCTTCTCTCCGTTTTCTGTGACAGTGCACAATGTTTGTTTTTGTTTTCAGAGGAATTGTAACAGAAATGCTTCCATATATCACTTCTTCCTTTCTTCCTAAAGCTTCAGGTGCTGAAGCCACTGCAGCTCGCCTGGCCAGTTGGAGTTTATTTATCCTACCCGCTAACTGTCTGAGATGGAAACACCCCTTTATCCAGTCCAATGACAGGGACACACATTACAGTACAAAGAGATCATTTATTTTGAATGTCCGATATTCCTAAAAAAGCATTTTAGTCCAGTCTCATCTCGTCAACAAAGAAACGTCTTAAATTTCGTCATAGTTTTTATCATCAGATATTAGTTTCGTCTTAGTCTCGTCTTGACCACAGAAAAAATGGTCGTTAATGAATATTTTTCATCATCGTCTTTGTTAACGAAATTAACACAGCTTATATTACAGATATACAGCAGTATTGACCATGTACAATCCCACTGACTAGAGTTTTTGGACTATAGACTGAACATTATTTCCGAATAACACACATCCATAGACACATGGATATGACATAAATAAAGTGGCTCTAAAATGGACTATATAGATAGCGGATTTGGTGAAAAAAACAGTACAAGGCATGACATCTTTAAAAAACTATTCCGAAATTTTCTTTGAGTAATTTGCCGTGTCTGCCAAATGGCCTGTTTTTTGTGAAAGCAGGCATTTTTTTTTTATCCAGTGATGCGATCATGAGAACTGAAGTCTCTAGTAAAAGCTGGAGGTCTGGCTTTTGAGACTACTAGCCATTACACAGCTCAGTACGACAGTGCAAAATGTTTTCTTCACCTTGTTTGTTGGAGCATGTGTGCCGGTAATGGTCCTAGAATCCTCTCCATCATGGCTAGATGCTCCTTGCTGTCATGAGTCTGTAACAAACACAGTGTCAATAGTACACTTGAATTTTTTAATGTTCAGGAAAAATTCTTTTAGAGCTCTATAGATTTTTGTTTGTCTCACTTACCTGAAACAGTGTTAATCCCAGATAATACTCAATCAGAATGCAGCCCAAACTCCAAACATCACATGCCTGATTCCAGCCCAGCTCTGAGAATAAAGAGAATTGTGCGTAAACAGAAAAGCAGCGCGATTCCACATTTGTATTGATCTCTCTAAGATCTCTCCAGTTTCTTACCCAAAACAACCTCAGGCGCTCTGTAGTGACGTGTGGACACCACAGAGGTATGGTGCTCATGGTCATACGTAGCATTGCCAAAGTCTACAACCTTCACGCTGAGGTTCTTCAGCGTCCTCTCATCCCGTTTCTGTAGACGGAAACACTTCAAGGCCTAATCTCTGGAATTTACTAGATAAAAGTTTAGTGCCTGTCAGCTATACTCACCAACTTGGCATTGTATTCGATGTCACAGTCTGAATTGACAAAGAGAATGTTTTCAGGTTTCAGGTCAGTGTGTGTTAACTTGTTCTGATGAAGAACTGAAAGAATACAGAAACAGAGACATCGAATTAAATATTTAACAACAGAAGAAAGGACAGCACATGTAAAGTGTTACCTATCTATTGTTTTTACAACAACGGGTTTACAAAGGTAAAACAGTGGCATGTACTCACAGTGTACGGCTCTGAAGATCTGATCTGCCATGCGTCTGATCTGGTCAACGGTAAAAGGCATGTAGTCATTCTCCTTCAGGAAGTCATATGTGCTCAGCCCCAACAACTCGAACACGATGCAGATGTGACCATAGTAATCAAACCAGTCCAGCATCCGAACACAGGCACTAAAAAAGTTTTTTTTTATATTTTTATTTTTATTTTATTTTTTTTGACAAACTATTTTATTCCAATAACGTTCCATAAACAACTTACAACCGATTTTCAGTGTCCAGCATGTTCATCTGTTTCAGCACGTCCACTTCGATAAGAGCAGCCTCGCGATAGCGCTCCTTTATTTTTTATAACCTTCAGGGCCACCCTGATACCGTCTCTACCGAACAACCAGAAAAGACGAGTGAAAACGGATAGTGTGCTTGTGTGCGTGTTGTGTTCATCTCATGCGCAACAATACACAAGATGAGATGAGCTGTTAGAGCTTACTTGGTGTGGTCAAGACACTCCACTACTTTTCCAAAAGCTCCTTCTCCTAGAGTGCTCACAATCTCATCTAAAAACAAAAAAAAAGCATAAAGACAATGCAGTCAGTAGAGCTTATTGAATAGAAGGGGGAAAAAAAGTTAAAAAAAAAAACCTAGCAATGCTGGGCATACACTACATGACTTTAGATTTAAAGTAGAAGAATATTTCTGTTTCATGATGTCTTGTATAACATTGACAGTATTAGAAATATGGAACGCCTTTGCTGATCATTTAATACTGCAAAGCTTAAGACTTACTCTCCAATAGATATTATTATTTAGAGCGGATAAACCATTATGACTAAGCTTATAACTTGATAGAAATTTGCAATTCATCTAGGAATATTATCAGAAAGAGCAAGTCAGTAATGAAACGAAGCTAAAATCCTGCAGTGCATGCCTGCTGTAAGTGAAAAACATTCTGTTACAGAACTGTTTTAACACCCAGCATCATACCTCATAGGTTAGCGCTAAAATATTCCAGCTACCCTTAAAAAAAAACAAAAAAAAAAAAACAAATAAAAAACCCAAAATTTACCCCTACCCATCTCCCAAAAACTAGAAACAGAACAGACAGAGAAAGATACGTGTTCTGTACATCTTGCTCTTAGCACTTGTCCATTGTGATAGATCAGGTGACCCTCCTCATCATCCTCAAAACTCCTGGTTCTTTTCCTGCGATGACTTTTCTGGAACGGGGGAGAGGGAGGGGTTTGACGTTCACGGACACCGGCATCAGCACCACCATCATCACCACCACCACCACCACCATCATCATCATCAAACACCGGTCAGAATCAGGCCCAAATGTGTCATTCGTTCAATCGGCAAGTAGGGTCGGTGAAGGTGAAGGGAGGGAACGAGATGTGTTCGGAAACCCGCAGCAGGCCACGGCAGCAGCAGCAATTTCAAATTCAGTCCCGAGAAAACGGCACAGGGCCAACATAGTGTGTGTTACAGAAGAAAGACATGGCAACAACATTTTCAGACAAGAGACTTAAGAGAAATAAAACAATACATATTGGACCATTTCACTATACTACTCTAAATGTACTGATACTCATTTCCAACACCCTGACCCACATACTTAACCCTATGCCTTTTTAATTTCCTAACCCAAGTAAGAAATTGCATTTTCATTAAAAAAAAAAAAGATACTAATTCTACATTCACAATAGACCAAGGTGACCATCCTTTACAGTAGAAATCGTATGACAGAAAGCAAACAAAACCCAGCTAAAGCCAAGAGAGTGATAATGAGTGTTTACCGAGTGTGACCGGTTGTTGCGGTACTTAGAACGTTGCTGTTCTCTGCTACTGTATCGAGCCAAGGTTTTGCTGTAGTGGTGCCAATGCTTGTCCCTGTCCTTGTCCTGTTCCTTCTCCTTCTCAGGAATGCCTCGAACACTCGCTGTCTTCTCATGGCCGCACGCCTTCAGACCGGGCTCTGTCGCCCTGTGCTCTGCGTACTCCAGCCCCCTAGTGCTTTTGTTGCACCTGCGGAAACAATATAATCCCCAGTCATGGAAATAACACAAAAAATGCAGTACCTTCTTCTCCTGGACCATCTGCAAAGCAGCCATCTGGGGGACAGAGTGCCTCTCCGAATAATGTCTCTACCTCAAAACATAAGTGCATGTCTCTCGGTTTTGGTTGATTAATTACTTCTTTCAGCAAGCGTGCGAAGAATGTGCTATATTGCCCTGCCCGACGTCAAACAGCATCAAGTGTCCTTCCAGAAGGGAGGGATCCTCAACAGCGGCTAAACTTAGAGCAGGCCCTAGAGACACCTCCTGTGGGAATGTGCACTCCTCCCCTTTTACACATAGCATGCGGAAAGCCATGTTTTAATCGGTCAGTGTTGTAATAGTACAACCTTAAACAGGATGCCTCAGCTCCTGTTATGGCATTGTTGCATAAGTCTTATTTGAGTGCACTCCAATCTAATGTCATAATCCGTCCATCTGTCTAAGCTAAAGGAGTGGGATGAGTCTCTCTGTTTCTCACTATGAGGGAATTTGATTTACTTTCCAAAATCAGCACAAAAATAAATAAATAAATAAATAAATCACAGAGTGAGAAATAAAGCCATTATGTTATCAAACTTCAAGGAAGACTCAAATTTTAGTCTAATAATCTGATTGTTCAGGGAACGTAAAATATTAACTCAGATTAGGGAAATCGGAATTATGGCGTTTTGTAACATTTGAGCTACAAAGTGGGAAAAAACAGACACCTCCAAAAAGACACGCTATCATGAGTTTTATTTGTAACTTGCTTTCTTAAAACAGTAAAGTGTACGGTCAGCGTTACGGATTTACCCAATCAACGTATCTCTGTTGAGTGATCTGTAGTAAATCTTGCTATAAACTCATTTGAAGTCATTTTAGTTGTTATAGAATTAATTCCAAGCTAACAGGATGATTTCTGTGGTCTTTTCCCCTTAGTCTGAGCACAAATCTTTCAAGTCACGAGCTCAAGTTTTTCCACATCTTTCAATTTTTGCATCTGTATGTATGTATGTGTATATAAATATGTATGTATGTGTATATAAATATATATATATATATATATATATATATATATATATATATATATATATATATATATATATATATATATATATATATATATATATATATATATATATATACACATACATATATAAATAAAAACCCTGACCTCTGTCTTTCATCATACAACCATAAAACCCATTAACCTACCAGTAAAGCAACTCA
Source organism: Hemibagrus guttatus (assembly GCA_033459395.1). NCBI lineage: Eukaryota > Metazoa > Chordata > Actinopteri > Siluriformes > Bagridae > Hemibagrus > Hemibagrus guttatus. Next base: position 19,447,343 of record JAUCMX010000014.1, on the reverse strand, counting down.
AAAGCTGACTCATTCGCTGCTATAAGGTCTCAAAATCAACTCAAAATATATTTGTCAGGAAAAAAACCCCACTGCTCCAACAATTCGATTTAAGAAGCTGCTACTACCAAGCTATTAGAAAACGTCATTGAACCAGCGAACGTCTGCTACGTCAAATAAAAAACTCCGATTACGCTCTGACTCATGTGTTCCTGAACGATTTAAGCAAAAGTTTAAAAAAATAAAATAAAAAAAATAATAAAAATACAAGACTCAGATCAAATTGTAGCCAAAGTCAGATTACTGCGAGTCAGATGCTAAGCCGATACTCGATTTCCTCTTTAAAGCATCTGCTGATCCATTTAGACACCAGTGAGATTTGGCCAAAAATCAAAATTCAAAATACATCCTGACTTGAAGATCGCATTTCACCCTGGGGAAATAATTAGCAGCATAGGAATGATCAATCATTCACATGATTCTCATCATCGCATGATAACTGTCAGCACCGGTTAATTTTGGCTTAATAAAAAAGACTTAATTACTGCACATTTATAATAAGGACATATCTATGGTAAGTAGACTTCATGTATTAAAACAAAACTAAAGATACGCAATGCAAGATGATAAAAGTGAAGCTCTACACCTTCTCCTTGTTAACAGGCTTTAAATAAACTAAGAAATAAAACACAACAGGGAAAAGAATCGGCGACGATGTGGTGCTGTGCGGCCTGACGAGACTGAAGTTTATTATTTTATTTTATTAGATTGGCAAAAATCCGCAGATTGGCAAAAATTCAATATTTTAATAAAAACAAACTTACAACATTGGGTCATTTATCGACAAAACAAATCAGTTCCTCTCAGTCATAACTGCACCATGATCTTTTTACTCTCTTGATGTTAATGAGACCAAAAAAAAAAAACCCTGCAGTTTGGAATGTTACTGAGAAAAACAAATCGAGCGTCCAAGACTTTCTGATGGGAAAAAACCTGAAGAAACAGATTCATTCATAGACATTAAAGCCTTCATGATATTTCATGTTGTTGTTGTTCTTCTTCTTCTTCTTCTTTCGGCTGCTCCCTGTTTGGGGTCGCCACAGCAGATCATTTGGTCCGCATGTTTCGATTTGGCACAGGTTTTATGCTGGACGCCCTTCCCGACATAACCCTCCCATTTAATCCGGGCTTGGGACCGGCACTGAGAGTTAACTCTTCAGTGGCTGGGTTAGTGTCCTATCAAACCCGGGCCATGATAATGAGAGCATGGGATCCTTCATGATATTTTATTATGTTTACAAGTTATTTCCTAACTTATTTCCTAACTAAAATGAGCCAGAAGACATTTATAGGTTTTTATGTTTGTTATATAGATTCTGAGGCTTAAATTATTCAAGCACACATCATACAGTCCTAGTGAAGGAGTTGTTAGTAAACAAACCATAAAATATTAGAATGAGAGTTAATATAAACTATCAGAGCACCAGTTACACAAAATACATAAAGACTTTATCAGCCATATTCAGGTATTGTGCTGTTAATGTAAAATAATCAAAAACAGGATGGAGCGATGTGGCTTGATGTGAAATAGAGACTCTGGCAACCTGAAGTTGATTGATTTCCATTTTTTTTTAAATCTTTAAGAGTTTTATTCCTCTTATGCCACGGTAATTTGCCAATAATTACAATTATTGTTCCCCTCACCAGCCTCATTACTCAGTCTTGATGTTATTATACACATTATATATACACATATATACGAGCAATAAATAAATGTCTCCACCATATTAACCGTTTAATATGGAAAACACACTTGTAAATAATAACATTTTTAAATTAGCAGATTTGTGGTTTAAACCACACACACACACACACACACACACACACACAATGTGCTCTAAACCACATCAAAGAGTGCATACTTTATACGAAACCATTCAAACACTTATTCTAATCCTCTAGCCAAATGTGAGAGGGACAAATAACCCCAATGAGAAGTGTATGGTGTATATCATGCCATGGTTGAAGTACCTTTCGTATGTTCTGTAGTGGTGGAACTGTCTTGGTCTTCTGTCCCGCTCACTGCTACACAAGTCCCTCTTTGAGCGCTTGTGAGTCTCCACACTCCACTCTTCTTCCTCCTCCTCCCAGCTCCACATCTCCGTCCTGCGTCCATCGGGACAGCGCATCCGTTTCGAGCGCCGCATGTGTCCTGCCAAAACAGGGAAAGAAACATAGAAGTAATAAAAAATGTTTACAACTGGGAACTCTACACCAAAGCCACTCCCTGTCCCTAGCAAGGCTGTAAAATCCCCAAACCAAGTGACCAGTCTGATATTAAGTTTCAAGACTGATGACTTGAAGGCTACAGATCACAACCTTGACTAAAGCACTGAGCAACTCAATAAGTCCAATAAGCTGATGGTCACTTAGAAATAATCAGCTGACAAATTTGAGACTTTTCTTCTTCTTCTTCTTCTTCTTCTTATTATTCTCATTCTACACCTGGATGAATCAGTTCTACTTTAAAAAATAAATAAATAAATAAATAAATAAAGGAAGTGGACAATTATTATATTTATAAAAGCAACTGAGATGGATAATACTTCCGGTTTGTGTATTGTTAATTCCTGACCATTAAACATCAGGATTCTATTGCCAGCAAAACAATTAGCATGCTAGCTGTCTATTAATACGAAAAATTGACATTATACAAGTGTACACCCATGTTAATTAATTTACACACAATAACAATACTCGTTTTAGCTCTTAAATAGATCCTGGCTAGTTAGAAGTTTGACGTTGAGCTAGCTTAGCTTGTCTGAAAAGCGACTGGAACTTGCTAGCCGGTTAGCTTTTAGCTCACTGTTTTGCTCACAGCGCTAATGAGTAAATAGATAAACGTAGAAAATAAAGTCTAAAGTTACCTCCACTTAAAATATCCTCAGCTCAAACAAGAGTTTATGACGAGTCGTGAAAGGACAGACTATACTCTCGGCAACGAACCACAAACGTGTGAGCTAGTAATGGCTTTGGGTGAAATCCAAATGGCGCCTCATTATAGCGGTAGGTGCACTACGTAGGGCGTACAAGCCTTGATCGCCGACTCCACGTAGTGCACGTAAATAGGGCGGGTTAGCTCATTCTGCCTGGGGTTCACTTCCGTTATATTACAAATGGAGTAAATGGTAAAAACCAACAAGTTGTAAAGACGAAAAGGAGTGTCAAACATTTAGTAATTAAGTTAAGTTTATTGTAGTAAACTTTTGACCATTTTAAGAAATATGTGTATTAATCGGTTCGACCCTCAATTCTTTACTTTTGTGGGGGCATCATATAAATCTGGGGGTTGGATAATCTGACACAATAAATCACCACATGATTTGTAAATATAGCTAGTAAGCATGTGAGAGCAACAACAATAAGCAGAAGAAGAAGAACAACAACAATAAGAAGAAGAAGAACAAGAAGAAGAAGAACAATAATAATAATACTAAGAAGAACAACAACAATAAGAAGAAGAACAACAACAATGATAATAATAATAAGAACAATAATAATAATAAGAAGAAGAAGAAGAACAACAACAATAATAATAATAATAAGAAGAAGAAGAAGAAGAACAACAATAATAATAAGAAGAAGAAAAAAAAAAAAAACAACAACAATAATAATAATAATAAGAAGAAGAAGAAGAAAACAACAATAAAAAAGGAAGAAGAAAAAACAACAGAATAATAATAATAAAAGAAGAAGAACAAAAGAAGAAGAACAATAATAAGAAGAAGAAGAACAAAAAGAAAAAAACAAGAAGAAAGAAAAAGAAGGAAGAAGAACAACAACAACAAAAACAGAAGAAGAACAATAATAATAATAATAAGAAGAAGAAGAAGAACAACAATAATAATAATAAGAAGAAGAACAACAACAACAATAATAATAAGAAGAAGAAGAACAACAACAACAATAAGAAGAAGAGGAAGAAGAAGAAGAACAACAGCAATAATAATAATAAGAAAGAACAAGAAGAAGAAGAAGAAGAACAATAAGAAGAGGAAGAAGAACAACAACAAAAACAGAAGAAGAACAATAATAATAATAAGAAGAGGAAGAACAACAAAAACAGAAGAAGAACAATAATAATAATAATAATAATAATAATAATAATAATAATAATAATAAGAGGAAGAAGAAGAACAACAACAATAAGAAGAAGAACAACAATAATAATAATAAGAAGAAGACGAACAACAACAAGAACAATAATAATAATAATAGAAGAAGAAGAAGAACAATAATAATAATAAGAAGAAGACGAACAACAACAAGAACAATAATAAGAAGAAGAAGAAGAAGAAGAAGAACAATAATAAGAAGAAGAAGAACAATAATAATAATAAGAAGAAGAATGTTTATTGATGTAAATGAATGTTTATAGGATGTATCCACATCTCCATCAAGGAGAACACAGGAAACGCCTACCGATCTTCTGCACATATTGGCGTCAGAGCCGGTGAAGTGGTTATAATAAAAAGTATTCAAAAAAATATACCAAGTGTTTCATATCTGATAAAACTGTTGATATTAAAATATTAGCTCTGGCCACGTGGAAACAAAACCCTGTACACCGATTCCTCATTTACATATATTCACAATTTCATATACCCCTCCCTTATTAAGAATGCCATTTTATTCTTTCTGTCACTTTATTTACGTGTGAGATATGTGTTTGTCTGTAAGTGGATAAAATGGACAGTCTCCTGAAAGCAAGGGAAGCTGGTCACAAGCAGGTGAGGACCTTTAAATAAAAGCTGGACACCAACACAGAAGTCTCTCTCTCTCTCTCTCTCACACACACACACACACACACACACATAGACTCAACACACTTTGCATTTCTCTTTCAGGAAAACCTGAAGATGTTCTACAGCAACAGCAATAAGAAGAAGAGAAAGAAAATATGAACACTCTAGAATTAACTAATATAAATGAACAGAGAAGAATGTTTAGAAAACATTAATTGTCTGTGGAAGAAGGTGGCCAGGCCTTGTAGTTTTGTTGAACCCAAAAACGAGTTTGAGATGTTGACTTGGCCTCCAAATTCCCCAGATCTCAATATAATCGAGCATCTGTGGGATGTGCTGGACAAACAAGTCTGATCCATGGAGGCCCCACCTCGCAACTTACAGGACTTAAAGGATCTGCTGCTAACAGCTTGGTGCCAGATACCACAGCACACCTTCAGTGATCTAGTGGAGTCCATGCCTCGATGGGTCAGGGCTGTTTTGGCAGCAAAAGGTGGACCAACACAATATTATACAGATCACAAGCGCCATAGTTATGTGCGAAATCTGATCACAAATCATCATTATCCTTAAATCTTAGCAGGAATTTGTTTGCTGAATAAATTAAATGAACAATTTTAAATATAATAGCCCCATTATTTTTTTTAGGTTTGAGGTTTTGGTCCAGAGGTGTCCAGAATCCAGCCCTAGGAGCAGATTATCCCATGGCTTCTCTTAACAAAGTCTGATTGGTGGCATTCCTCCTTTCACCAGACGGTGGCAGTAGACTGCGTTACCACAGCTACAATTCATTGTTTCTTAGGCTTGCACATTTCTTTATTGAATTTTTTGGTATTTCTTAGTATTTATGCAATTACAAATTACAAAAAAGCACATTTATGCAACCACGAGTAAACAATCTAAGAACGTAAAAAGAGATGACATTATACCTGTCATTTGAAGCAGTTTCAGGATAAATTTCTACATTTCTTGTGAAACCAAAATATTTTCATATTTCGATTGTAATATTTATTAGTCATTTATACATCGTTAATATGTATGAAGTGAATTCTTCTCTTGTGCTCAGTGTCTGTAAGGACATGCCCAGGATTCCTCATGAGCCTGACCAGAACCAATCACGGAAATGAATGATTACATATGAACGAAACAATATTCATTCATTCATTGTCTACCACTTATCCAATCTATACTCAGGTCATGGGGAGCCTGTGCCTGTCTCAGGTGTCATTGGGCATCAAGGCAGGATACACCCTGGACAGAGTGCCAACCCATCACAGGGCACACACACACACACACACACACACTACAGACACTACAGACAATTTAGAGATGCCAATCAACCTACAATGCATGTCTTTGGAAACCGGAGTACCCGGAGGAAACCCCCGAGGCACGGGGAGAACAGGCAAACTCCACACACACGGCGGAGGCGGGAATCGAAGCCCTAACCCTGGAGGTATGAGGCAAACGTGCTAACCACTAAGCCACCGTGCCCCCCAAAATATTTATTGATGTAAATATATCCATTCCGTACCGAGGAGAGATTTGTTGCTGTCAATTACTTAAAGCTCTCTCTTAGCATTGATATCAAGTGTAACTGTGAAATTCCTTCCAATTCATTGTTCCTGGCATGCCACAATCATTTCAGCCACTTGTAATAATTACCCTTTTGTAGAACCCTATCTTTCTAAAGCACTCTAAATGCATTGTCCTCAATAGTGGGCATGACCTGGTGTACTCACATGTCTGAAATAAAATCTCCAGTTAGACATGATGGCATCATGATGTTGTGTCTTTCAGGACCAGTAAAACATGTGATTAGTCATTTAAGTCTGATGGCAGTCCAGCACTGAGTAATATATATATATATATATATATATATATATATATATATATATATACAGTATATGTGTGTGTGTGTGTGTGTGTCTTCTGTGTTTAATTCAACCCTGGGTAGGTGTGTGTCATCCGGCAAAATAATAACGTCAGTGTGTTGAGACATTTTTATGACACACGTTATATATTCCATGATGTTTAGGGTGGCTAAGTGCCAGGATTAAGTAATTCAGTAATGTGTCTTTTCAATGCTTTGATTTAATTTATCTACACAAATGAAAATTTTAACAAATCAAAAGAGCAAAAAAAAAAAGAGGTAAAAAAAATACATGAAAAATAAAAACATCTGATTGGCTGCATATTATATGAAAAAGCTCTACTAGGTCTCTCTGGTCTGATTCAGTGACTGTATATTAAAGATGAGGTGTTAGCTTCCCTGTTGCTCTCTTTCTGGCTGTAGAGGGCAGAAGCAGTTTGGTGCTGTGTGTGAAAGAGGAAATGTGGGAAACAACACACAGTAGAATTCAGAAATGATTGACAAAACCTATTTTTTTATGTTTCTAAAATTCCTTTAGAGTTGGAATCTGTTTCGTTAGAGAAACGAGTTCAGTTCGCACCACCGGTCTCCCACAGAGGCACTTTAAATTTTTCCGAGACTGACATGTCATGAAAAAGGAGGCATGATGAAGTGTGTGGGTGTGTGTTTACTAGAAAAGTAGCAGGTCAGTGTGTGTGTGTGTGTGTGTGTGTGTGTGTGGTTTCATTTTCTGAAGAGCCTCAGAGCCTGAGCACGTGAATGGCATGAGTCAGGAATATTGACACAATGGAAGATGAAAGCTTTCAGTATTAATTAGAATAGCCTCCGTAGTGGACACACATACTGTGATCAGGGGACTACAGGAGACACTATCCTCATGTTATACTTTGTACTGACAGTCCGTCGAGTGATTCAATTCTGTCTATGAAAGCATGCTCGGTTTTGAATTGGCTCTGATGATGGACCGTGTTGTCGTATTTCTCGAGCTGCATCTTGATAAAAACCTTTGCCAAACTTATATGATGAGTTTTGCATTAGAAAAATATGAAAACTAAAAATTTCAAACCTGCTTGTTCCTGAAGGCCACATAGTGCTACCAGAGTCTTTGGTTCGATCCTGAGCTTGGTTTACTGTCTTTTGTTTGTGTGGATGTCCTACAGGTTCTCCAGTTTCCTCCCATTATCCAAAAATACACCGGTATTTACACTTTGCCCTGAGGTGTGAATGAGTACATGTATGATGCCCTGCAATGGACAGGCTTCCCATCCAGGGTGAATTCTCCCACCGATCCATCTCAGCCCTGACTAGGATAAATGAATGAGGGATGAACAAACATTGAAAGTCTTTTATTTCATAATGCCAACTTTAAGAAAAGAATGCATGACATATCTTCAAAAAGTTTCCTATTTTTCCATTTCCTTTTCTTTGACCTCTTCAGAAAAGACTCATCAGTGAGACTGTGGACATCGGTCGTGAAAAGCCACAACAAATCAGTCCCACTAAAGCGCCTAGGGTTTGATGGCATGTGTAAAGTCTAGTCAGTCAGACTATTCCTTCTTCCAAATGAAGTGAACCTCTTTCATCAGGATCAATACATCCACAACATCCCTGCCAGGCCAGTGAACATAAATCTCATCTATGAACAGAGAGAGAGAGAAGGAGGGAGTGAGAGAGATAGGAAGGACGGAAAAACAGTCAGGAGAAGGAGAGCAAGAGAAAGAGAGAGAGAAAAAGAGAGAGTGTCTCCTCTTAGCGTAATGGAGAACGGTTCAAAAGTTTAACGTGCCGGCCACCCGCTCCCGTCTTTATAACCTCTTTGAGTCATTGCGTGAGGGTGAGGGCCGATCATGTCGATGGCCATTAAACCAAATGCTGGGTGGTGGCTCAGGGGGAGGGGGTGTGTGCGCAAGGAGGTGGATGCATTAGGGAAATTGGTCCTGCTCGCCTGAAATGCCGTAGTGTACCAAAGTAATTATAGCTGCTGAAGGGATGCTGAGGCCAGACTTTGGCTTAGGGAGTGTGTGTATGTGCGTACATATGCTGCAGAGACAGAGCCCGCCCCACCCTCGTATCTCCCCCAGCACTGACTGCAAAAGGGGTAGAGCTGGATCTTTATTGATGGGAAGGACGGGGAGGGAGATGTGGGGAATTAGACGGATGGAGCGGCAGTTGAGCCGAACCATGGCAGTGCTGGGGACTCTGCACTCAGGAACGCCACTGGCGTGGCCAGCCTCCGTTCACCAACAACTCCATTGCTGACATGTAGAGAATGATAAACAGCAAAAGAGGAGTAGAGCTCTGGCAAAGCTAGGGCGCTGCATGAGAAAGACACCTGCAGCATGGGACTCACCTGTTTCAAGTCTTGGAAGTTTAATAGCATCACACAGAAAGGTGAGTGCGCCTTCTTCATGCAACATCCGTCATGATAGATGGATCACGACGGACGCTAACCTTGAGCATAGAAACGTATAGTGCGTTGTCTTTCAGAGGTCATGGCTGCTTATTGCATTAGGTTGCAATCACTTAGATTGTTCGCTAACTTACTAACTAACTAACTAAATAAATAAATAATAGCACTTCAGCAGATTGATACATAAACTGAGCTCAATAAATATGAAGCTTGAACATGGCGGCGAGGTTTGACCTTTTAATCTAGTTTGCATAAAACCGCAGAGCACTTCAATAGCCACTTGTCCGTCCGTCACTGTAACCGGACATATCAGTTCAATCCAGATCAGTTTTGGCAGCTTTAGAGACTTTTGCCATACGGTTCTTTGGCTGGATCCTGATTTTGATTCTATTTGATAGCTCACAGACATGACAGCTCATGAAGACGAACCCAAAGTGGCGTTAACAGGTCGGTGATTTGTGGTTTTATGGATGCCTGAGGGACGGATATACTGTCGCTGAAGACACCACTTAATGTAATGAACTGGAGGACACTTGGCAAATACTATACCCTGAACCACTGTAGAGAAAGAGAGTGTTTAATAAAGGTCTTTAAATAAAGGACTTTCACTTTCTTTCCAAACACTAAGGACAATTGTTTCACAGTAATGCTGTGACTTTCTTGAGATAATTATCACAACAAATAAAATCCTATTGTACATGTAGTACATTGTGTATGTATCCAGAGTGAGCCGTGTTTCCACCTACATTCCATCTTTTATCAGGTCAACACGCCATCCAGGAGCAGTGTGACTGTGTACGAGTACTGACAGTATATCTAGTTTAGTGTCTCTACCCCATCCCACTCATCAGTGGAGACTAGAGGACCACCAGATGTTATTTGGATGGTGGATCATTCTCACTTAGTAAATTTATAGCTGTGGTCCGTGTACAGTTAAAGACAAGTGTTCATCTTTGTCAAGTGTGTTTATCATGCTCTAGCCCTTCACTGGTGACAATTTCTGATCACTATTGTTAGTACGACACGGTTGTAATAGATGCACCTACATGATATAGGCACCTACATGATATAAACTGGCAACTTAGCCAGTCTTGCAGTCTTGGCCTGTTTAGCCTGCAGCTTAACAATAATATAATTTTTTTAAAAAAAACAGTGTCCTCACAGGGGTTTTCCTATTCCTGATCACTTTATTCAGACATGTCAGCAGTCTTTGTGTAACATTTCGCTGTATTCACTGAAGCTCTATAGAAATTTCTAGAAAACAATGTGCTAGAATAATTACACATAAAGAAACGAAACACATTAACTAAAAGCTAACCTCTCTTACAGTTTAGTGTAGCTTCTACACGAGGCTATAAAGCGACGTTCAGTCTGTTTCAAGCACTAATAACGTGTTACAAGTGTTTACACGTCAGAGCTGTTGAATTCTCGGTTCTGATTGGTCAGAAGCTGTTGATTCATTTTCTATGAATAATTCATATTACGGGTTTACATTAACGTTTACATTTTATCATTTTGAAAAAACCTAACTTTATTTAAAACTAAATTGTCCACGCATTGATTCTGGCACATCAATTTTTTGTAAGTAGAAATTGATTTAAAATTTCTGAAAATACCAACAGTTTTTTTTCCCCACGCTGTAAAAAGGGAGGAGTTTTAAGTTTTGTGGTTTCTCTCTGTAACGAGCTACAATTGTTTCTATCTTATTAAGCTCGAAAGCAACTGAAGGAACTGTTTATAGCGGGTACCACTAACAGGAACTTGTTTTGTCCTTAAATGAAAAAACGTACATTTTGAAGGCATCACGGCATCAAGGCATATTTTTTTGTAACGGTTAATCTGCACATATTGATTGGTACTAATTGTTTATACTATCCTGTTTTCACTTAGGTAAAATATGTGTGTTTCCTTAACAAGTAATAGTTGGGACTTATGCTATATAGCCTCTGTTCTATTAAATATATAAATCCCCCCCAATCCTAATTACCAAGATCCATTAATGCTTTCGGGTGAGAGGATCATGTTCTCTTCCAATCTAACATCAGTTGTCAAGATAATTACCTTAAATTTACATTCCTTATTATGACAATGATCGTTAAGTCCTTTATATCCAACCCAGCAGTTTTCAAAGTGAAGTCAAATTCTCATACACTATTCTAATCCATTTAAGCTAACCAGCATGTCTAATGCTCTCTTATCGCTTTGTGGCAGAGCGGCTGAAAAAGAATTTGGGGCCTGGTTTAAAGAATGAGCACGGAGGGGGCAGTAGGGGACGACTAATGCCATCGAATGAGCTACAAATGTTCACTAATGTTAAACTCAATTTAAGCTTGTTGCCCAGTGCAGCAGTCACTCCCTTCAGCCTTTAGGGATGTCCTCTATCTCCTTTTAATATCATTAGGCTATAGTAGGTCTTACTCTCCAGGCTTGGAACAAAAGAGGTATTGATAAACCACTTAGCTGTTTTTTTTTTTTTTTGCCGCTCTCTGTAGATGAAGGAAAGTGCCTCGCTGAAATTAATTACCACGATCTCTCAGCAAATGTGAGTGGAATGTTAGAGCGCTGTGTAATTGTGGCCAAGACCCATTCTGTGATTAATAGTCTCCTCCAAGGAACGTATCCAGGGGTGGGGGAAGAAACAGCGAGATTTTTAAAAATTAAATTATGAAAATCGATGGTGTGCTCTTCCGCTTTTGAACTTTAGTCGTACTTAAGGATAAGAAATGGTCACTCGATTGTATTCAGGCCATTATCTCGATATGAGCCTGGCTGGAAGGACAGCTTGACCGTGACTCGGAGAGGATCCGCTTAATTTAGCTCGTTTAACCTGTGCTGAGAGAGTTCATGTCGGATTTTCTGCTCAGATTCGATATGGCTCTTTTCCCTTTCGTTTGGTGTAGTTAATAGTAATAAAAAAGAATAACCGCAGCTTTAAAACTGAATTAGTCCCCAAGTCACCATATGGTGCACTGTTTAGGGTGCGGCCACTTTAAATTAATTCAGTGGATGCATATCAAGTGGTTTGTAAGATTCAATGCTTTGGAACATGCTCATGTGTATTTGAAGTGGATGACACACCTACAAAAAGAAATCGATTATGTTTATCAAGAGCCATAAAAGAGCAGTATTTGCTCTAGGATATGTCCTACACTTCAATGCTATAACATGTCCCTATATATGTCCATTGTATTTATAAATCATTCCCTTATAATTATATTGGCTTAAAAAAACTGAAATAGACACAGGGAGTCTACTTTCATGTCACCCACCCTATCTTTAGGGCCGGGACAGTGCAGGAATGGAAAACAGTCATGTCTGGCTGGTGGGTTGGTATAAAGTGACTGTGAGGGAAAAATCCCAAGCTTAGAGCCTCCTTTTTTCTCTCTCTCTCTTTTGAAATTAATAAGAAAAAAAAAAAAAAAGAAAAAAAAAAGAAAAACCCCGCAGCATGCCATGTTACTATGAAACCGCTAGGTCCTCCATCCTGAACGTTCCAGTTTCAGAAAGCTTAGAGTTCCAGCTTTATTTCTGACTCTCACATGTGCCGACAGACTCCGAAAGACTCCTAAAAAATTCCAAAAATCCTAAATAAACTAATCCTCACAGAAAACTATTGGACATGTTTAGAAATCTGTTTATGTAGAGCATTCCTCATACAAGTCTCTGAGTAAGTTGTTGCTATAGAAACAATAAAGAATTAAAACGAGCGTTTTAAACATTCACGTCAGCAAAAAATTTACGTGTAGTTTAGTCTAGTCTGTAATGTCATGTTGAGTGTCATGTTCCTTTTCTCTCTGACAGGGAACAGAGATGTGTTAGTAAGCCCAGGATCATACTTCTTCCTGTCTAACAGCTGTGGTCAAGGAGAGGAATGGCTGAAGAGCCTCAACAAAGGAGTCTGGATACCTTTCACAGGTAAATCGTACACACTCCACATGGACATGAACATATAACAGGAAAATCCCCAGATGCCATACCTGATAAAAACACTATGATATCAGTGTTTAGACCAAATATCCATAGTGTGTGAGTCCATTAAGAACTCGAGTCATAACACATTCCACACACAGGCACTCATCTCCTGACACGATACCCGTATTACGACCATTTCCCAGGCATTTCCATTGTGTTAGACAAATCGGTGACTGTCCTTTGTCTACTGCGGGCGACATACCACAACGCTCTAAAAAATGGAAAACTGGTGTAGCCCAGAAATCTTTATTTAATGCAACAAGCATAAAATGATAAGAACTGTTAGAGAACTGAAAGTTCTAGCACTGCCACTTAGGTGAATATAGACTTCAGACACTCACTGCTCGCCAGATATAAACTTCCTGGTATAAACATATGATTCAGGATTGCAGTTCTTCCACATGCCCCTCATGAACTATTTCAGCTCAAGCTCTGTCCAGGCAGATCAGAGTACAGAATCCCTGCTTGGCCTCCTGGCTTAGAGGGAGGGAGAGGGAGAGAGAGAGAGAGAGAGAGAGAGAGAGAGAGAGAGAGAGAGAGAAAGAGAGAGAAAGA
>JAUCMX010000014.1:19401249-19431249 GCA_033459395.1 Hemibagrus guttatus | reverse complement strand
ATTCCATAGAAGGAACGTCCATCTTGGATTTGGGTTTTGTATTTTTCTCCTACAAACGTTGTGAAGATTTTTATTTATATAGAAACAGCTCAGGACGTTTATTAAAAACCTGTGTGCATGGGACGTATCGAAGAGGAACAACGCTTCCTATTAAAGGAGGTTTGTTGTCAACGTCGGAATGTTGATATATCTGATTAGCACGCATATTTGAGCCTGAGGGTCAGTGCAGATAAACAGGACAAGACAGGGAGTGCCTCTTCCCAGCTCCAAGGCTCACAAAGCACTGGGATTTAATCCATTTACCTGCACACGGGAAAGAGGAAGAAGACGGAGTGAGAGAGAAGTGGGACACACTATATTAAAAAAAAACCTCTGAGCAAGCAAAAGCAAAAGATTCTTACCTGCCTTTGTGCAGTATTTTGTTCCGTTCTAGGATACTCCTAGGAAGTGTTTCAGAGACGCTGTGATTTTAAAACCGTGGGAGGTCGTGCATCTGAGAATCAAAGACGCAAGGCACGAGCAAGGAGGAGAGAGGAAGATGCCTGAGAGCAAGCAGGCAGTCCACCGAACAGGAAGCTACCTCTCCAACTCTGCTTACAGAAAAATTAAAAGAGTGCTGAGCTTTAAAAGGCGTGAGTATTTTAAGCTTTCTACACAGATGTGCCGAGAGATTTTGGTGCAGTGCAGCAGCATCTCGCAACGGCACACGCAATTTATGATTTCAAAAACCTGTGTCTGAATTGCATGCTGATGTTGTGTGCTGCAGCATTTTTGGGTTTTTTTTTTGGAAAAGATCACAGCATCATAACCGTTTGAAGCTTTTTTTTTTTTTTTAAGGTCAGGTAGGAAACCAAGGTTTTGATCGATTACACCCCTGTCTTGTACTCCAAGGTGTGTTTGGGCAGCGGTTGGAGGAGACGGTGCTGTACGAGCGGCGATATGGAGACCACATGGCTCCTCTTGTGGTGGAGCAATGTGTGGACTTTATCAGGGAGCAGGGCTTGATGGAAGTTGGGCTCTTCAGGCAACCTGGCCAGGCAACGCTTGTCAAAGAGCTGCAGGAGGCTTTTGATGCTGGTGAAAAACCATCCTTTGACAGGTAAGTGTTAGAACACTAAGAACATCTGTTAGAGGTTGTTGTACATGACGCTTTGGTCATATGATACATCAGCTGTACTATTCACACTACAGCATGCCAAAGGAACAAAGACTTGATGTAGCACAATATATATCAGCATTCTGTGTTTTTTTTATTATTATTTTTGTATCTCAGCAGCACAGATGTCCACACAGTGGCCTCGTTGCTGAAGCTGTACCTCAGAGAGTTGCCTGAACCGTTAGTACCCTTCTCCCGCTATCAAGAGTTTCTTATATGTGGCAAAAAACTCTCCTCAGACAGGGAACAGGTAATCACTGCATCTCTTACATTATAAAGTATAATATAATGCATAGGTTAAAATGTTTAAAATGTATAAATAAATTTCAATAAAGTACAATTAATGGTACAAATGTAGAAATCTACGACAGTAGAATCTAGACAACGTTACTCTGGAGTTAACGCTTGATAACACATCTAAGGTTTTGTATAACCGTCTTCTGGTCTGGCTTCAGGGATTGCTGGAATTAAGAAACCTTCTTCACGAGCTCCCTGTAGCTAATTTCAAACTGCTGAAATACATCTGTCAGTAAGTGCTGGATTTCAGATTGTAACAATAGATGCTATGAAGTTATTAAACTTGTGCACCTCCACAGTTTTAGTTATGGACAAATCCTCTCGTTGCAGATTCTTAAATGAGGTCCAGTCCTTCTCTAGCACCAACAAGATGAGTATCCAAAACCTAGCAACTGTTTTTGGGCCAAACATTCTTCGACCTAAAGCTGAAGACCCTGAAAGTATAATTGGGGGTAAGAAATCTTTCTTTAAAAAGCCAAAAAAAAAAAAAGAAGGTTTGTAAAAAAGGAAAGAGCAAATGGTGAAAATCGGGGCAGAACTAGATAACTCGAGTCATCTTAGACATAAATTGAGACTTCGAGGGCTGTATACTCCGATTTTAAGACTGACTTGAGAGAGAAAAAACCTTATTCAGAGAAAAAGATTAGTACCTGGTAGCAGAATTAATGCCTTTTAGTCCTACCACTCATACGTGACTAACCACTTTTACTGACCTTTCTCTCTAGGTGCAGCTGTAGTGCAGCATCTGATGTCAGAACTGATCAGAGAGCACAGCAGGCTCTTCTCACGAGAAAACAACCGCAAGGCACCAGGAACTTCCGGACCAGCTTTTGCTTCCACGCACAGACAATGCAGCCTGGTGGAGTGGGTGTACACCAAGCCTACTGCTCCTCCAAGAGATCCTCAGCTAGGACGGAACAGTGATGGTGTGCCCCATCCAGCTCAGACTTTCAAGCCATGCTCCAGGAAATTCTCGCTACCTCTTATGACTGAACGGAGATGTTCCTCCCAAAGTTCTCACACCCCGCATCATCTAGCTGAGATACAGCAGCAAAAACGGGAAGTCTCTTCTCAGGCAAGCTCGACTCTTCTTTATGAAAACCATAGTCCATCCCTCTTGGCACAGGAGTCTCCTCACTCTGGACTTGTGCCTCCCCCCACCACACCACCTACTGCCTCTTCCTCAACAATTACAGTGGCAGAAGTTGGGCACGAGGGCTGTTTGCCATCTACAAGCTGGCCTGGCCTGGGCCAATGTGGCTGGGAGACTGAGAGAGTTCTAGGAGACAGCGGTGGGAGTAGTGAAGCCCAGGACAGCACATTATCTGTGTATGACAACATGTTAACCGGGATGCAGCTGGATGACTGTATAGAAGAAGGTGAAGCTGGCACTGGGATGGTAGACTTGGAGGGTGGTACTGCGAGAATGGCTGACAGCACCAGTTCGTGGTCCTCCTGTGAGATCCTGCTTGGGGATAGGGGCTCTGGTAGTGGTGGAACCGCTAGCCCTTGCCACAGCTCTGTTTGTTTCCCTTCTTTCAGGTCGGACCTTGGAGAAAGTGACTTACAACACCCATGCTCCCCTGCTTCTTCCACTGCCCCCACAGATGCTCCATTGAGTACAGGTAGCAGCGAGGTCTTTCTTCCAAATGCTTCTTCAGATTCTCAAGACCCCCCTGCCTCTCAAGCAATACAGTGCCTCGTGGTTGGCCTACGTCAGCAAATGGCCAGGCAGAAAGCTGAGTACGAGGCCAAGATCAGCAGGTAAGAACATCCTCATCAGAGTCTCACATGAAACCTTGGTTTTGTCCATAATACACACTGAGAACCCATTAAAGATTTCACATCCTCACGCTGTTGATCAGCATAAACAACTTTTTGTTAAGCGCTGAAAAAGTCTTGTAGGCATTACTCTCGTTTCCTTTGAGAGATTATAGAACAAAAAAACCCAAATCACCATATGTTTAATCCATCTGTTAAGGTTGGAACGGCGCAACGAGGCCCTCCAGGGGCAGGTAGCGGGACTGCGTGCAACTCTGGAGCAACAGCGTCGACATGTCAGCGTCGCCGAAATCAAGATGCGGAACATGGACCGAGCTCGGGCTGACGCAGACCGACGAAACGCTGCACTACAACAAGAAATGGAGCAGCTCTTTGATAACTTCGGAGAGCTGAACTCTGAGGCTCGGAAAACAGAGCGCATCATTCAAAGCTTCTGAGATTCTCGATGTCTCTTGTGCTTCAATGCCGAGACTGACTTTGGCAACACTTTGGTCATTTCTCTCTGGCATGTACAAATGTTAAAAGCCTACTGGACCAAGCAGGGGGAGAAAAAAAAAAAGGATCAAACATTGAAAAAGAGACACGCATGTGTGAAAAATGCCTTGTGCCACACAACTATACACAAAGACAATGAAATGACCCAAAAGTGGGGGTAGGATGTGTTAGCAAGCATGGTATTATAAAATACACAAGACAAAGTCAATTCTTATAGAACATCTTAAGACTAAACTTTGATGTATGACTAAACTCCTTAACTAATGCTGGGCGATTCAAGTGAAATAAAATAAACTCAAAAACAACTGTATTTAACTTGAAATCAATTCACACAGGTCTATATAGGAAACACTTAAGCCGGTACATTAGTACCAAAATAAAACGTGTACAAAGAAATGTAAAAGAGCCTGTAATTTAAAGTGATTTATTTGGCAATTTGTTACAAGTTTTTTCTTTTCACACCCTCACATAGAAATGAATGGATTGGACACTGAGTTGCAGCAGACCGATAATCCTGTTTGAGATTTTGCATACGTTTCAGACAGGGCTGAATGACGGAAACTCACTCGGACCCACAAAGAGCACATCCATACGTGACACAACAATAGAAACCACAAAGAAGCATAACAGTATTATTCATACATAGCAGTTAAGATTATTTAATAGGTGGTTGTTTTGATGTTTTCGAGTGATGAAGAAATTATGCGGGGGAAACTTGAGTGGAAACCAATGTGAAGAAGAAAAAGACTGGTCCCATTTCTAGTAATATGGATTGACAAAAAATGTCAGAGACATGCCCTCTGAAACACCGGTAAGCCCTTTAGAGAGTTACTGTCCAGTTTGTACTGTGATTTAATACCACCAAGCTCACTTTAGTTCCCAAAAAGTGCTTGCAGAATTCATTCGTTCACAAACAAGCTAACTTGTGAAGGTTTAGAGGCTAGGAGAAAAAGAGAAAAAAAAAAGAAAAAAACCCACCAACATTGCACTACTGCAATACATAATGTATTATAATACATTATTACCATGCTACTATTATGAAAAGAACCAGGTGAGGTCACCTGCATCGTACTTGGATTGATGCTATTTTACAGCAATTTTCTAGAAATGTGTATTAATGAGAACGCTATTGTGCAAGAGCAAAATAACACTGCCTGTGACAGAAAATGTCTTCAATCATTTTGACCATCCACACAGAAGCTTCTTAAGTGCCAGACCAGGCTGGGAAAAAGAAACGGCGAGGAT
Organism: Hemibagrus guttatus; assembly: GCA_033459395.1. Lineage (NCBI taxonomy): Eukaryota > Metazoa > Chordata > Actinopteri > Siluriformes > Bagridae > Hemibagrus > Hemibagrus guttatus. The sequence goes on along the minus strand of JAUCMX010000014.1, from coordinate 19,426,274 downwards.
ATTAAGGCATGAGGAATGTTCATGATGCTGAGGCTGCACTTCTGTGTGCAAGGTCCGTTCAAGAGAAGCCTGGGGTGCGTACACGCCGTGTTGAGATGTAACCAGCTACGTTCACCTCCGGGTGAGTCGATAACGAGGCTTTTATACGACATAAGAATGACACCGTGTGAGGAAACATTCCCTGGTATGCACCTATAAGCAAGATTCGCACTGAACGACAGCTTTCATGCATTTCTGTAAAATAACAGCTATATTACACAGAGGAATTTTATTTAGTTATTTTGGTTTGTTTTCAAGTCTCAGCGCAGTTGAGCGCAGCAGTGTTACGTGTTGGTTCTTTTCCCAGGGCGAAAGTGAAAAACTGGATAGACAAGTAACAACGGATTGCTCGACGTGAAGCACATGCTATTGTGTTAACAGGACAAGAGATTTATAATACAATGCTACTTGCTGTGTTCAGCCACAGCATGCCAAGCACTAAATGCAGTGAAAATGCACAACGCACACAGAGCGGAAGAAGATTGCCTCTCTGAAGAGTTTTGTATAAAATAAAGCTCATTTTCTTTCCGCAAAAGGGCATTGGTGTTCAATACGTGATTAAAAAACAAAGATACAAATTTGATTTGCAAAACCAATCCTTATGGGTTTAACTTAAAAAGCCCATCTCCTGCTTTGAGCGGTTTCAGCGTTCCTCATCAATACCTACGCAATGTGACCACTCCTACTTACTCAGTGTGCAGATTTTTCTTTAGTCTACAACAAATCCAATTTCCAACAACATACCAATTTGAAATGAAGCGTATGACATACAGTACTTTCATTAACCATTTTTAGAGAAGCTGTAAAATCAGGTTTCCACAAGACACACGCACAAAAAAAAGTACACATAAATCTATATACGTATATACATGGCTACACCCTATATGAGCGAGATGCATTATCAAGTTCTCCGATTGAAAACATCGTGTATCGTGTCTATATACAGAAGCAGGCACTACCATTTCTTAAAGTGTATTCATTCAGGCATAATCAGGGGGCCTGTAAACTTTTCTTAAAAGAGTTCAAGATGAGTGGCATGCAATACTTTAAGCAGAGCATTGAGAACTTTAACATTTCCAGAAAAGGGAACTTGCTATCGATTAGCTTGTTCCAGGAGTGTCTGTGCTTCTTGAGTGAGAACATGAAAAGGAATATCAGCTACCAGGAACGGAGAAAGGAAGAGAAAAAAAAGGGGGGGGGGGGCGTAGTGAGTAAGGAAAGTACCATGAGCTTCACATAGTTATCTTTTTAGCTAAAAGTTCATTATAATTTAATTCTATATTTTAAACTGAATTAGCAGTGAAATGTAAAACGTAGGAGTTTCTGCATGCCTGCATGTAAACAATAAGCCATTATTAATGTGAAGGGTAAATTTAGCAAGCTGGCTTTCCAACTGTTTATCATCTAACTAATAAGAACATTTCCACTACCTGTTCCACTTTGTAGGAACTCGGAAATCTTTAGGCACCAATTATTTCCACCAAAGAAATTTGGCCATAACTACAGGAACTTTTTTTGTTCCTGCTCTAAAATATATACTCGATTTGATCAAACGATTAGGCTATGGAACGCAACTGAATGTAAAGAAGCTAGGTGAAAAATGATTCTGTGAGAGATTCACAAGTAAGAGCCCCAGAGTGTCACAGCCTGTCTGTCTGGAACAAGACGTGGCCCACACTGCCATCTGGGAAAATGTGTGGAGGAGGAGGAAGAAAAAGAAAAAAAGAGAGAGAGAGAGAGAGAGAGAGAGAAAGAGAGAGAAAGAAAGAGAGGGAGAGAGAGAGAGAGGGAGGGAGGGATTGGGAGAATGAGCTATGGAGTGCAGGAGCCATTCCTCTACATTCACTCCTCTAATCCCCCAGCGATGGTGTCGATGCAGGAACTATCCGTATCCGAGGCCAGCGTCTGCTCGGTGGACATGGATGAGATGTCATTAAAGGATGAGGACTGAGAGGCTGTAGCACTGCTGTTCACCACACCGTCTACTGCAGAGCACAGAATAGTGCACACACACAGTCAACTACAATTTAAAGCATTCTGTAAAACAAAACGCAAGCTGACGTTTTGGTCAGCTCACCTAAGCACTCCTCCTTCAGGACACCATTTTTGTTCCTCTCTTCCCAGTCCATCACCTCTTTATAGATCAGCTCTAGTGAAAGGCAGACAGAGAATATTAATCATCTTATCAAAAGAACACACAGTGAAAGGAACATATTAATCTTTCTTGTAAGTCTTTTACCTTTCCACTGCTCTATGCTGTGTTCCCTCTCCTCCAACTGTTTGTCTGAGATTTGAGGTGGGGGCTACAAAGAGATTAAAAAAAAAACAGCTATTGCAAACCATCTGGATATAAAAAGGAATGGTTAGGCAAAAAAAGAAATCTAATTTATATAATATTTCTCAAAGTCGATGTGTTTGACATACACTATATTGCCAACAGTTTTGGGACGTCTGCCTTTACATGTACATGAATGTGATATGGAGTTGGCCTGCCCTTTGCAGCTATAACAGCTTCAACTCTTTCCACAAGGTTTAGGAGTGTGTTCATGGGAATTTTTAACGATTCCTTTAAAAACACATTTGTGAGGTCAGGCACAGATGTTGGATGAGAAGGTCTGGCCCGCAGTCTTCTATCGGGTTGAGGTCAGGACTCGCTCATCCATGTCTTTATGGACCTTGCTTTGTGCACTGGTGTGCAGTCATGTTGGAACAGGAAGGGGTCATCCCCAAACTGTTCCCCCAAAGTTGGGAGCAACAAATCGTCCAAAATGTCTTGGTATGCTGAAGCATTAAGGGTTCCTTTCATTGGAACTAAGGGGCCGAGCACAAGCCCTGAAAAACAACACCTGGATTCAATGATTTGGAGGGGTGTCCCAAAACCTTTGGCAATATAGTGTAAATAGGTGTGCGTGTTCTCCAGTGTTTGCTTACAAGGCTAAAAAGTCTTAGCAGTAAATACACGAAATAATACAAAAGTTCCACTCGGAACCTATTCCATGATGGTGGAAAGAAAATCGACTGTTCGGCCGTTTTCGATGATTTCCTGTCTGTGAGTCTGATATAAAATGAGTCAGGATTCTGTTGACTTTTAGTGCGAGACGTGTTTTTTTCCCTCTGTTGGATAACCTTACATAGAATTTAAGTGGTTGAAGACAACGGCTTTAAATTGTAATTCATGAATAAGCATTCGGAGCATCTCAGAGAGCAGAAATGGGTTTGATATCAGATATGAAAATACTGCCCCTAGTAGGCCAGGGCAAAAACAGAAATACTTATGAAAGTAGACACTCAGGTCTTCAAGAGTTTGTAGTTTTTCATTTGAGCTTCATATTAACCACCGCTGTGGAGTCAGATTGAACATGAACACAACCAAACTTTGCTGTTTTCGGTCTCCAGGGAAAAAGAGTTAATTGTCTAGACTGGCATCGGATCCGGGGGTGTATTCCCGAACCACACCCAAAGTTCCTGGAATAGGCTCTGGATCTGACCCTGACCAGGGCCAGCGGTTACTGAAAGTGAGTGAGGAAATGTACGTCTGTTCTTGGCATGTATTTCTGAATGAGATTTTGGGTGCGACAGACTTTAATTGGAGAGTGAATGGATTGTGTGGTGAAATAACTGCGAGAGGAAGTGTTTACACACCGCATCAGCCTCAGCGGGGTCGTACCACACGTGGATGTAGGGATGACTCAAGGCTTCCTGGACAGAGATGCGAGACTCCGGATCGATTACCAACATCTTTGACAACAGGTCCCGAGCTTGACTAGCTGTGGTAGAATAGACAGACAGGTGTGGTGAGGTTATCTCCTTCAGCTTGCCTATCCCAAAGGTAAATGATTCAGAAATCTTGACATTTTTTGACAAAAAAGCTAGCTGTCACAGGAAAAGGAAATAAAAAAAATAGAACAGATTATTTAAAAAAATAAATAAATAAATAAAAGACAAAGAGAGAATACTCGTCTTACTCTTCAGTTTGTCGTGCTCTGTGTCTGACGGAAAAGCCCAGTCTGGGAAAAGCTCACTGAAGCTGACTCCGGGGAAATGTGGCTTGTTCATCACATAGTTCCTCACTGTCTCCATCAGACGGTTCATGAACTCCAAAGAAGGAGTTCCCAGCACCTCGATAACCTTATTCCACTGGTCAATGTCTAGCGGCAGCCAATTTAAGGTCAAAACAGAAATAAAAATTTGACATTGTGTATGCAGATCTGTTTTCCACTACACTTCTGTTAACTGTATAATGATTAAATCCACACGATTACTTGCACTGCTGAGTGAAAACAAAAAAAAAAAAACAAAAAGAAAAAGGAAGTGAGTGTGAGCTATGCTCAGCGACAGCTGGCTGGTGAATGTTTTCCAATGAAAAGAAAGCAGCAGCTTTTTCTATCCAAACAAAATCAAATCGTCTGCTGTTTTTCCGACTGTGAGTTTAAACAACTGTGACAAAAAAACGTTGCCAAATTGGGGTAGAAAACAATCTCTAATCGTTTGAAAGCCAAGGAGACTCACGCACAGACCATTAGATATTAACGCAAGACTGCGGGATTACAGCTTAAAATTATAATAATGATTAGTATGCTTATTAGCGAGAAACTTATTTTTAATTGGGATAAAACTGACTGTTAGGCATTGTAGTTGATTTGAAAATAAATACCTGGATACCGGAGCTCATGATTTAATACACATTTCATTAATTAGGGATGCGAAAATGGGCTATAATTATTATTGTCCAGCTCTAATGCAATACATGCTACTTACAGCCACGTTCTACATTTTCAATTTGTGGTTATAATTCATAACTATTCAATAAAATTGCCGAATAATATTTACATAAGCTGAACAAACAGTGGGCGTAGAAGGCAGACGAGTGAAATTCATTCATTCATTCATTGTCTACCGCTTATCCGATCTATACTCGGGTCACAGGGAGCCTGTGCCTATCTCAGGCGTCATTGGGCATCAAGGCAGGAGTGAAATGAAATTCTTTGCTGTAAATGTGTTCAGCTCTACGAAATAAAGCACAGTCTCGCTGAAGTTAACGAGACAAAATATTTAACAGCACCAGAAAGACACAGAGAGGTCTAGACGTCTAGAGTCTATAGGTCTAGTAGTCTTCTGCCTGCCGGGGGAGTTAAAACCTTGCAAATGCATTCTGCTGCCATCTGTGTGTGCAGCAAAGCGTTGGCCTGTGTCGCAAGAAGCTAATCCATATAAGCTAGGGGAATGAAGGCATGAATGAATGAATAAATAAATAAATAAAAACAAACAAACTGTCACCTTATCTAATGCTACCTTACCAAACAGACTGAGGCAAAAATACTGTCCCCTTCTGGACTAGTATCAGAAGCGCCATGGTTAGCGCACACAAATGTTAGTTAATGTGAGGGATACGATCAGTGCCTTGGAATATAACACTGCCTTTCACCATCTCTCCCATGATGCAGCCCACTGACCAAATATCCACTGCAAAGGCAAAACACACAAAAACAATATTCAAAACTCAAATAAGCTCCTAAGGTCGACAAAGACGATGTTCCTGAATCGTGACCGTTACCGTTCTCCTTGTACTTCATGCCCAAAATGACCTCTGGCGCTCTGTAGTATCTGGTCACCACGTATGGAGTCATCATGAAGTTGGTGCAGGCGGTCCTGGCCAGACCGAAGTCTAGGATTTTTAAAGTGCAGTCTGATTTCACCACTATGTTACTCGGCTTCAGGTCCTGATGAGGAGAGCAGGAAAGCAAAAGGCTCATCTCCGTGGTGATTCGGGGTAACTGTTACAACCACGACATGTCTTAACGAATGTGAGCTTATGGAATTTGATCCATATTTCCGTCACTGAAAGGTCAGCCTGGTTGCTAGTTTTTCGTGTGTCCAACCAGAACCACACAACAGGATATTAAAAAATATAGTGCCTTGTATCGTTTGATATGAGGCTTAATATATCAGAGTATCAGCTGCATAATAATGTAGTAAAGCCGCCGTCTTATATTGTGAGGTGTAATAACCATTTCATCTTAATTAATCACTCAGCCTTGGTTAAAGACATCAGTGTTGTGCTTAGGACGTTCAGATTAACGCACCTCTTAATCTCTCAAGATTTGAAATACCACAAAACCCTATGTTTCAGGACGCAGCTAAAGAAAGGCATCAGACTCTCAGATGCTTCTTTATACATAAAATTGCTTCATGTCATAAAATTGATAGAAACGAGCACAAAATCTCTGTCTGATTCTACGAGTTTATTGCAAACGTTAGACGTCTTGCTGTTCCGTCCGAATCTAAACGTTGCTACTGGAGGTAGGGAGATTTGAGCTATTGTATGAACCTACAGAATATACTGACAGAATATACCTCCAAACGAGGTCTTCAAGCCTTTGTTCAAGTCTTAAGTCTACAGCAATACAGCCCAAATTTTTGTCTTGGGTAATCACCACTGAAAAATTCTGGCCTATTCATTTAATAAACTATGCTGATTACCCTGTGTATGATACCAGCAGAATGCAGGTGTCTGATGCCACACAGGATCTGGTAGAGCAAGTAGGACATCCTCTCGTGGTCCAGGTCCATGTGGATGACCTGACACAGGCTGGCATCCATCAGCTCCATCACCAGGTACCTAGGAGGCACCACATAATTTATCTGCACCCTTGCAGAGTGCTTTCCAGCTTCAACAAAGCTATTAATAATAGCTCTAGCTAAGCCACTAACAAATCAATTCCCTGAAGCAGTAAATCCATCCGGTGTATAAAAGCATCGTAGGCCAAGGGGGGAAAAAAAAAAAAGAGAGAAGAAACTTGTTGCTTACAAATCCTGAAACTCCTCCAGGGACTTCTGAGGTGTGAAGACGTTGAGTAAACGAATGATCTGCGGAGAGAGACACGGGTGTTTGAGTCAGCCGGGATGATTAGCGTGGGAGAGGAGTGTGTTGGTGGAGGAGAACGTGACGTACGTTCTTGTGATTGACGCATTTTAGCAGCACCAGCTCTCTGTAGGCTCGCTTGGCGTGGGTCTGGTTCTGAAAAGGCCGGCTGAGCTTTTTCACTGCTACTGGGATGCCCAAGACCGTGTCGAGAGCAGAGCTTAATGAGGTGGGTAGAAAAAAAAAGTGGGCGTTATTGTTATTATTATTATAATATTCATCAGAAATAGCATCCCAGAAAAGGATGTCCAACAGCTTAAAAGGCAATGCTCCTAATTCAAGGCTAGGAGGGAAGAAGAAAGCAGAAAAAAAGATCTCAATCTATGAGGCAATTCTACGATATATGTAATGAATAACAAAAACACCACAATCTGACAGAATCATATATTGTGACATCATTTCTCACTAATATTGATATTCTTTTGTTATATCCTCCAGTGCTAGGACAAAACAATAGTTATGTGTGAAACTGTTGGCCGGTGAATCACCTGGAGGCCTTCTTTAAGAAATAACCGCATTAATCTGCATTACAAACGCTTCCAGCACACATCCATCTTCTCTATAACCTTCTCAATAAGCCACCTAAGGTTCAGCCGGTTATTTGTGGTTCACAGAGACATGGAACTATCCGAGTATTTGACTATCAAGTGGATTTGGCCATAAGGTTACTTCAGGGTCATGTGGCCACCATGTGCATGTACTCTACCATAGGAAAGATGATCTCCTATAACTGAGACAAGAACATGAAGATTCTGAGCATGTTCTTCCCATGTCAGCATGTTCTCCGTTTTCCTCTCTCCTCCCCAAAAACATGCCACGACGTGGACTAATCGTCCCTAAGTGTAAACGTCTGTGTGCATATCACCTATTTGCTACAACAGCCTAAAGCTTCATTCATGGCCAGTATTCCCTGTGACAGGCTCTGGATCCACCACGATGCTGACCAGGATAAAGCGGTTACTGAACGAAGCCTGTAGCTCTGACCACCTCACAAGCACATAGCTCCATACCATGAGAATGTAGTTATCCAAAATAAGGAAAGATTGAGGCATAAGAGAGGTCTCTAATACAAAGACTGTGTCCCTGACACACTGAGTGTGCACAGAAGGAGTTATACAGTGTATACTGCCCCTAGTGGTCACATGGGGTGAAACAGATCATGTCAAAAAAATAATTCATTAATTTAATTTAATAAAAGTAAGCTAACAATGCCAGCACGTTTTGTGTGTGTGTGTGAATCAGAGAGACCCACTAAGAATATTCTGCTGCATATCTTACCTTAGTTAATATATATATATAATAAAATATTAACAATCATAATTTATGAAATAAAACTTACAATTTACAATTGAGCTGCACTTGCTCACACATGGCAGTTTATTTGAGTCATTTGTGGTAGCTCAGTTGTTTATTTTACACATTGCGGTAACCATTTTCGCATCACAGAGGCCACACCCCCTTTCCGTCGTTGTTTGTACAATTCTTTGCCACATAAACCAGCAGTCAACCCATCTAATATTTTCCGTCTTTGCCGTTTTGCTCATCGTTACAAAAAAGGGCGTTCAGAAATCTCTATCAGTTCTTCATCTGTACCAGTGTTGGAGGTGGTGTGATGGTGGCACTCGGTGCCCACTCACCAGACGATGCCCTGCGCCCCGGAGCCGATAGCGCGGAGCTGCTGGTAACGCCGCAGCACTGTGAAGGTGGAGTCCCCCACCTGCACGCTGTAAAAATGTCCTTCCCCTTCAGTCATGGCTCCTCTATGAGTGCCGCTGGACAATTCAGACCTGAGAGAGGGTTGAGGAAAAAAAAAAACACAGGGGAGGGAGAGGGAGCGAGAGAGGGAGAGAGAGAGAGAGAGAGAGAGAGAGAGAGAGAGAGAGAGAGAGAGAGAGAGAGAGAGAGAGAGAGAGAGAGGGGGGGTGATGAGCTTGGCTGAGCAATATTACGCCAAGTCATCGCTTAGTGTGTACACTCATTCCTCGCCAGCTTTACTGTCTCAGAGCTGTGTGTGGGAGATGACTCTCTGAATGACTCATACAAAGAGAACCAGACGTGAAGCTTCATTAAAATCAGTGTCAGAAAAATGACTATTACAACCCAATATTAAATCAAGACAAACAGAACACTATGGTTAGGCATCGATCATGCTTTCCGTCACTGACTAAAAAGTCACTTTCTGCTTAATCGCCGTCTAATCTAACTGTCCGACATACACGGTACACGACGAGGTGACGCGATTCCAACAGGAACTTCCATCTCGTCCTGGAGTTTAAGCAAGACAGAAGAACAGCACCGTCTCTTTCTATCTCTCTCCTAAATTGTCTTTTCTTATCCTCTTAAACTCTCCTTTCACTCTTATTAGTTGAGACGTGTTGATTGGCGATGTAGAGCCAATCCGAGCGAGATAAACAGCGTTAGCATTTCCATAAGGCTTTAACTCCATTTGCCAAGGTTGGACTAGCTTCTTATTAAGGCCGTCTGATCCGGCGTGGAAATGGATGAACGTAATCGGGTTAAAGAGAGCTCTATAATCCAATATCTTAATGGAGCTAGTTCTGACAACGGGCAACCGCTGGAGAAGTGGCATCACTTTTACAGTAAGAAATTAATGCAATAGTGATTACGGTATGTTTCCCTATAGAGATCTAGTATAGAGATCAAGAACAAAAAAAAAAAATTGAGCTGATGAAAACCATGATGTGATACGATACAGCTGACTAATGCCTGGCGGATACGAACGCAGAAAAGGCTGGATGATCAATGAGGGTTGGGTTCATGAGCTGTATGTGTCTTTGTTGTTAGGCTTATTTTGAGAGTCGACTATCCTGATGTACTACAAAGGAAGGTGGCCAAATTACAGAGCACCATATTAGATATATTATAGTCTAAAATTTTTGCAGGAATTAGCTGGAGCTGCTCGAAAATCTTCACTCTTCATCGGTTCCACAAAAATCACCACAGAGGGCTAAAATGATAATCGGGGTTACACTGTCATAACTAATTCCTATGTACTGTATTTACCAATAGGTATTAACAGACTGAAATGTCACAATGAAAAAAACAAACTGTGCTCGTACCCAAACTTATGGACAGAGACGTTGGTTGGTATGAACACATGTCCTAGCTAATCTCATCTACATGTCTTGGTTGTAGAAATATATGTTCTTCTGAAAGGTGACAAAAACGAAAAAAAAAAAACCTTAGGGAAGTGACAGCTAAAATACAACACTGCTGAGCTGAACTCCTCCGGTGCTAAATCACAGAAAGAAAGCACACAGCAAACAGGTGTGCCTTGGTGCCTTGTTTCCTTATTTCCACAACTGTGAGAGACGGGGAAAGAAAGAGTTGGGTTTTTTTGTCTTTTTTTTTTACTGCAGCCTCTCCAGTAATGCCCGAGCTAAAGCCTGATAAGGAAAGCAATTCAAATCCAGACAAAATGATAAACTGAAAAGGTGAGTAAATTACAACAATAAGACAAGCTAGCAAACGGCGTTTACCGCGGTGACATCCAAACGTCAACTGACAAATCCACACAAAGGTGAATAAGGCAATGTCAAGAGAGCCTGAGGAGATGCAAATAGTCCAGTGAGACAGAAAGGCACAACAGACCTTCAGCCAGGGGTCTGTTCCTTCCTTCCATCTTTCCCTCCTTCCCTCATCTCGTGTTATTCCTCTATTCCTCTTTTACGAGCCGTGATTAAACCGGACTCCATTCTTAACATTCCGAGCAATGGTCCCTATCAAAAGATGGGAGCAAACACTACACTCGTGCGATTCGTCACGACCTCCAGGCCGAGGTTTGATCCATGACAGCCATTACACGACTCTCTAATCATGTCCTAAGATTAAATACGATGACCTCATTCGGCCGCATAAATCACAGCGATAGGAAGAGAGGGAGGGATGGACAGAGGGAAGGTGGGTGTTTCGCTGAAGATATAAATAAATAAATTCCCCTCAAAAAAACACGTAGGATGTCTTAGTAAATCCTATCAAGGCCAGGTAATCAAACAACTAGTATCAGCACTGAACAGATACGGAGTGTAACTGATGTGGGTCCGAAACGCTGGACTGATATCAGATCAGATTTGAGACGTTTTCCAGTAATCCCTATCCCTTATGCTGTGATTTTCAGCGACCTGACAAAGATCACTGGACGGAGCTTGTGTTAAAACCACTCCTCCTCTGTGCCTCGGATGGATTTGCATACCTTGCCAACAGAAGCTTTAGAGAGTCCAGTTGTTTGCTAAAGAGGATGTCAACATCGGTACTGGATCAGCATCAAGCATTAGCTGATACACAAATCTCTGGTCTCATACTGAAAATGAAAAACATATTAAAGCAGTACTAAAGATGTGGTGAATGAAAGTCTTGTATCGGTGGCTAATTTAAATGCATTTTAGTTAAGGAAATTCAGGCATGCAAATGGACTGTGTGTGAAAGAAATTGCCCTAAATGGCAATCCATACAGCTATTATACTAGAAAGAAGTGCGGCTACGTCACCGCGTCCTGCAGTGCATACTTCCGTACTAAACAGTATGCAAAAAAACCCACAACAACCCCACACTATTCTGGCATACTATTTAGTACGCAAGTATGCATTAAGAAGTGTACGGAGCCTGTTTCACCACTTCCTAATCAATCAATTTTTTTCCACACAGACTTAATCAACATGCAGTTTCTTATACATGTCTATTTGTTGTCTGTCTTTACGCTTATAATGAATGTCAAATATTTTATTTAAAATGACGATAACCAATTCGGAATGTAGCTACAGGTCATAGTCGTTACCTGACCAGCCTATTCGCTATACATAGCACGTTAGCTTCAGGAAAACACGGCTAACACCCGGCTAAAGCACAATTCTACAAAACAAAGCCGAAACAAAGTGACAGCGTTTATTTTTGCTCCTAAATGAACACATAAGGAGTTATATAGTTTGTGTGCTTTTGGTAGCTCTGAGGCTAAAACTGTACAGCTGTGTTTTGGGCGGCCAAGGTTAACCTAACACAACACAACGCTTCACTCGATAGCAAACTCCCGGCAAACTGTCACCACAGCTCGGACCCGGACTTATAAACGACCTAAATGTGTGTATAGGAGGTGTGTGTGTGTGTGTGAGAGAGAGAGAGCGGAGTGTGAAGCGACGTTAGCCGGGCAGATTTTTCATTAGCCTGGATGGAAGCTTACCTCCTCCTCAGCTCCTCGTTTTTCTCCAGGTCACTCCCATACACGCCAGATAACGGCTTACACACACACACACACACACACCGCCTGGACTGCGGAAGTGCCCTTGCCCTGTTATGGTGTCTGCTGAGGCCGCGAGGTGAGCCGGGTTTTCTCCTTCTCTAAGGGTTTTCAGGGTAAAATCCGAAGTGTTGCCCGTGGCTCGGCGGCATGGCTGCAGGGGCGGAGGTCTGTGGGATAGTCGGAGTGTGTGTGTGTGTGTGTGTGTGTGTCAGCCAGCCAGTGGGGATGACGTCATGGCGTTGCCGTCAGCTCAAGTTGGAACTTTGCAGTGAAGAGCTAAAAGTTACGACCACGCTAACTAGTGCATACTAACGCACTAAATAGCATGGTGGTAACTTTTATATATATATATATATATATATATATATATATATATATATATATATATATATATATATATATATATATATATATATTCTTCTTTTTTCGGCTTTTCCCTTCAGGGGTCGCCACAGCGAATCATCTCTCTCCACCTATCCCTATCTTCTGCATCCTCAACACTTGCACCCACTAGCTTCATATCCTCATTAATTCCATCCATATACCTCCTCTTTGGCCTTCCTCTTTGCCTCCTGCCTGGCAGCTCCATGTCCAACATTCTCCTACCAATATACTCACTCTCCCTCCTCTGAACATGTCCAAACCATCTTAATCTAACTAACTTTGTCCTAACTTTGTCCCCCAAACGTCCAACATGAGCTGTGCCTCTGATGTACTCGTTCCTAATCCTGTCCAATCTTGTCACTCCCAAAGAGAACCTCAACATCTTCATCTCTGCTACCTCTAGCTCTGACTCCTGTCTCTTCCTCAGTGACACTGTCTCTAAACCATACAGCATGGCCGCTCTCACCACTGTCTTGTACACCTTCCTCTTGATTCTCGCTGATATTTTCTGATCACACAGAACTCCTGACACCTTTCTCCACCCAAGTACAAGTCTCCACTGTTGACCCCAAGTACTTAGACTCCTGTACCTTCTTCACCTCTTCACCCTGTAACCTTACTGTTCCACTTCCCTCCCTTTCATTCACACACATGTACTCAGTCTTACTACGACTGACTTTCATTCCTCTTCTCTCCAGCGCAAACCTCCACCTCTCCAGGTTTTCCTTCACCTGCCCCCTGCTCTCACTACAGATCACAATGTCATCTGCAAACATCATTGTCCAAGGAGACTCCTGTCTGACCTCCTCTGACAACTGGTCCATCACCATAGCAAACAGGAAGGGGCTCAGAGCCGGTCCCTGATGCAGTCCCACCTCCACTTTGAACTCCTCTGTCTGACCTACAGCACACCTCACCACTGTCCTGCTCCTCTCATACATGTCCTGCACCACTCTGACATACTTCTCTGCTACTCCTGACTTCCTCATACAGTACCACAGCTCTTCTCTTGGCACCCTGTCATACGCTTTCTCCAAGTCTACAAACACACAGTGCAACTCCCTCTGACCATCCCTATACTTCTCCATCAAAATTCTCAGGGCAAAAATTGCATCTGTTGTGCTCTTCTGGGCATGAAGCCATACTGCTGCTCACAAATTTCCACTACCTTACTTAACCTAACTTCCACTACTCTTTCCCATAGCTTCATTGTATGGCTCATCAACTTTATCCCCCTATAGTTTCTGCAACTCTGCACGTCACCCTTATTCTTAAAGATCGGCACTAACACACTTCTTCTCCATTCCTCAGGCATCCTCTCACTCTCTAAAACCCTGCTAAACAAACTAGTTAAAAATTCCACTGCTGCCTCTCCTAGACACTTCCAGACCTCTACTGGGATGTCGTCAGGACCAACTGCCTTTCCACTTTTCATCCTCTTCAAAGCCTTCCTGACTTCATCCTTTCTAATCTTATCTACTTTCTGTTCCACAGAGTTCACCCCTTCTACTCTTTTTTCCCTCTCATTTTCCTCATTCATCAGCTCCTCAAAGTATTCCTTCCATCTCCTCTGTACACTCTCCTCACTTGTGAGTACCCTTCCATCTCTATCCTTAATAAATCTAACTTGCTGCACATCCTTCCCATCTCAATCCCTCTGCCTAGCTAACCTGTACAAGTCCTTCTCTCCTTCTCTAGTGTCTAACCTAGTGTACAACTCGTCATATGCCTTCTGCTTGGCCTTAGACACCTCCCTCTTCACTCTGCGCTGTAACTCCTTGTATTCCTGTCTATTCTCTTCAGTCCTGTCCATGTCCCACTTCTTCTTGGCTAATCTCTTCCTCTGGATACTATCCTGAACTTCCTCATTCCACCACCAAGTCTCCTTATCTTCTTTCCTCCTTCCAGATGACACACCCAGCACCTTTCTTCCTGTCTCCCTGATCATTTCTGCTGTAGTTTCCCAGTCATCTGGCAGCACTACCTGACCACCCAGAGCCTGCCTCAACTTCTGTCTAAATTCCTCACAACATTCCTCCTTTTTCAGCTTCCACCACTTGGTTTTCTTCTCTATCTTTGACCTCTTCTTCTTACAGACCATCAAAGTCATCCTACACACCACCATCCTATGCTGTCTGGCTACACTCTCTCCCACTACCACTTTACAGTCACTAATCTCTTTCAGATTGCCTCTTCTACATAGGATGTAGTCTACCTGTGTTCTCCTACCTACACTCTCGTAAGTCACTCTATGCTCCTCCCTCTTCTGAAAATAAGTGTTAACCACAGCCATGTCCATCCTCTTAGCAAAGTCCACTACCATCTGTCCTTCTAGGTTCCTTTCCTTAACTCCAAACTTGCCCATCACCTCCTCATCACCTGTGTTCCCCTCACCAACATGTCCATTAAAATCCGCTCCTATCACCACTCTCTCACCCGTGGGAATACTCTCCATCACCTCATCTAATTCACTCCAGAATCTCTCTTTCTCCTCTAACTCACAACCTACCTGTGGGGCATAACCACTAACAACATTCAACATCACCCCTTCAATCTCTAACTTCAGACTCATCACCCTGTCTGACACTCTCTTCACCTCCAGAACATTCCTCACAAACTCCTCCTTCAGGACCACACCTACCCCATTTCTCTTACTATCCACACCATAATAAAACAGCTTGAATCCTCCTCCTATACTACAAGCCTTGCTACCCTTCCACCTGGTCTCCTGTACACACAGTATATCCACCTTCCTTCTCTCCATCATATCAGCCAGCTCTCTACCTTTCCCTGTCATAGTACCAACATTCAGAGTTCCTATTCTCAGTCCTACACTCTTACCTTTCCTCTTCTCTCTCTGTCTATTCACTCTCCTCCCTCCTCTACTTCTTTAACCAACAGTAGCCCAGACGGTCGTTGTTAACCTGGGCCTCGACCGAATATGAAATTCAGTATCATACTGACGATTTGCATGGTTAAATTTGGCAATGTTTTACTTCCTGACGCAACCCTCTCTATTTATCCGGGCTTGGGACTGGCACAGAAGTCACTGGACTGTGACCCCCATGGCTAGATTTATTTTTACCTTAACATATAATATATTTTTAATAAACTAAAATGAATGATAAACCACCACTAATATGACACTGTTTGGGGCATGGTTTGGGTCAATTTGTCTACTTTTTATTAAATTGTATTAGTTGACAAGAACACAATAATAACTCCTCATAAATATGTCCATGCAAAAATAATGTACAAATATTACTACTACTACTACTAATAATAATAAAATTGTGATTGCATTAGTATTCCATATTAGTATGCACAAATAGACTAGCACTTTTGGTTTGCATTATTTATTCTGAACTGCGGTCATATGCTCCATGTTTATTTGCTTTGTTTCAGTACTGTTTCAGTACTTTTTCAGACACTGTTGGTTCCAGATCCACCAGTTGATGAATTCCTTAAATTAAGAATGCAAATTCTAGTTCAATTTAGCAGACCGGATTATAACCTCTAGCGGGCCAATCGTAAGTCATTTCTATCATAATGGGCGTGGTCTCTTTCAGGATGACTCCATCCCCATAATACAGGTTGCAAGGCCTCACTGAATAGTCTCATGCCTATAAAAATGATGTAGATTTTATGCTTCAGCTCAAGGTCTCAGCCCAGTTAAACGTCTATGAGAGATATTTTGGAAATTGATTAAATATTTGCATATTATGTGAAAAGTACCACATTATAAGTACCACACTATGTCCACTATGTATCTTGTATGTCCTTGTATTCAAACACAACTTTTCGTCTGCTAAATGAACACATAGGGAGTCATATAGTTTGTGTGCTTTTGGTAGCTCTGAGGCTAAAACTGTACAGCTGTGTATTCAGCAGCCAAGGTTAACCTAACACAACCCAACCCAACACACAACGCTTCCTAAACAGAAACCCGATAGCAAATTCCCGGCAAACCGTCACCACAGCTCGGACCCGGACTAATAAATGAGCTATAGGTGTATATAGAGCTATAGAGTGTATAGGAGGTGTGTGTGAGAGTAGAGTGTAAAGAATTTCACGCAACTTTTCATCTAGAGTAAAATCCTGACCTCCGAGCTTCAAAAAATCAACACAACAAATCCAGTCATATATGATTTATTCATTTGTCTTATTACAAGTAATCACAGTTAGAAAAATAATAAATGTTTCCAAATGATTGATCTTTCTATGCAAAGAAATTCATCCTTAAACCCAAATTAAAAAAAAAAAAGTATAATAAAAAGTGATTTTCATTTATGAATATAAACATGAATAGAAGTAGAATATAGAAAGAATGACATAAGACCAACCAGGGACAACGAAAGCTGATGATCAAGCTCAGCCCTAGAAAGTATAAAATAAGTTATCTATTTCTACCCAACATAAATAGATGAAATCACTTAAAATTATGTAAATATTTCAAAGTAAAAAAACCCCAAAACATTTAATGTACACTTAATTATATAATGGAGTGTATTTAGAATTCCTCACTGAAAAGTTTATGCAATGACCCAATGTTATCCAGTAGTGTAAGTAATATCATGTTATTTTAAAAAACAAAACAAAAGGAGAACAAAATTTATTGGCTTGAACAAATACTAATAAAGATGAGAAATGAGATGACTTATGGACTGGGTGGCTTTACAGTGTTTTTCTGTGCTATAGCCAACGGTTAAACTTTCACTTCAATCTAAGCAAAAAAACTCTCATCTCGTCTCATCTCATCTCATTCGGCTCTCCCTTACCGACTCGACCCCCTGCGAAGGTCTTTTCGGGTCCCGTTAGCTTATAAGTATTGCACACTGGTACGAAAGAAGTAAACATTCTACCTGGCTGTGGATCCCTGGAACGTGCAGCACGTTCTCCAGAGCACAGAGGTTTTAAGGCACAGCTTAGGGTTCCCTTCACTTTAGGCACTGACGGAAAGAAAGGTGATCGAACGCACATAACCGAACCACCTCCACATTGGTTCAGTGGGTTTTGGTCATAGTTCATAAATATGCACATATTGTCAAACACACACACACACGCATGCACGCACATGTAATCTCACACGTAAACACGCACACTTGGAATTGCACTAGAATGGGAGCTGGTCCTCTGTTTCAATGCTACTAGGACATGCGTTTTTTTCCTTAACATGGTTTACTCCACTGTCACAGATTTGGCCAGGTTCCTTGGGCAGTCCACCTGATGAAGACAGAATAGTCGATTAGCATGATTAGCATGAGAATGTTGGAAAAAAACATAGATACTTCTGTAATACGTCTATTCTTATTCCGCGGTATTGCCGACGTCTCAAACCTGAGTGAATCATGATTCATGAATCGAAAATTGATTCATTTCTATAACAGCAGCTTGGACACTAGTTCCAGCGCACGGTTTATACAGTAGTAATGCACTCGTTCAAACACGTCACTGTTTCTATAGTAACAACAAGGACATAACTAATATAGCAAAACCTCTACATTTCTTTGTGTTTATTGACTTGTTTTTCCCCAGAGGCCAATAACAGCTCCTGTTTTGTTGTGCTCATGTTCAGCATTAAATGCCTTTATCATGTCTCACTCCACAGTGGTGGTTAATATGAAGCTCATATGTAAGTAGACACTCAGGACTTCCTAAGTATTTCTGTTTTTCCCTAGCTTACTAGGGGTGATGCAATAAGAGGTAAAGAAGCGAGTGCAGGCAGGTTGGAATGGATGGAGAAAGGTGTCAGGAGTTCTGTGTGATCAGAAGATATCAGCGAGAATCAAGGGAAGGTGTACAGGACAGTGGTGAGACCGGCCATGCTGTATGGTTTAGAGACAGTGTCACTGAGGAAGAGACAGGAGTCAGAGCTAGAGGTGGCAGAGCTGAAGATGTTGAGGTTCTCTTTGGGAGTGACAAGATTGGACAGGATTAGGAACGAGTACATCAGAGGGACAGCTCATGTTGGACGTTTGGGGGACAAAGTTAGGGAGACCAGATTAAGATGGTTTGGATATGTTCAGAGGAGGGAGAGTGAGTATATTGGTAGGAGAATGTTGGACATGGAGCTGCCAGGCAGGAGGCAAAGAGGAAGGCCAAAGAGGAGGTATATGGATGGAATTAATGAGGATATGAAGCTAGTGGGTGCAAGTGTTGAGGATGCAGAAGATAGGGATAGGTGGAGAGAGATGATTCGCTGTGGCGACCCCTGAAGGGAAAAGCCGAAAGAAGAAGAAGAAGACTAGGGGTGATATAATCATAAACAAATCCTAAAAAAATACAAAGCGGGACTTTTTTCAACACAAATGTTTCTATCCCAACAGAGGGAAAACCACACATCTAAAACACACTGAAAGTCAACAGAGTCCCGACTCATTTTATATATCAGACTCACAGCCAGAACATCATTCATTTCTTTATACTGATTGAAAATGTCTGATTAGTCTGAAAGCAAGTGTTAAAAAGGATTAAATAAAGAAAAAAAACCCTTTGTTATGACGATAAACGAATTTCTGCACTAACAGGAAACAACCCTGAATAAATCAAGCATCCAAGCTCAGGTTTAAATGCCTTAATTTCTTGATGTTGACTCACGTCATATCCTCGGAGTACAGCCAGGTGGAAGGACATGAGCTGCATGGGGATGACACACAAGATCCCCTGCAGGCAGTCGACTGTGTGCGGAAGCTCGAGGGTCTTATACCCCAGCTTACAACTCTCCGCGTCATCCTTGCAGCACAGGATGATGGGACGACCCTAAGAGACGAAGATCTTTATGAAACGATGCCAAATTGCATAACACGCACAGTGCATAATTATTTACATAACTTGCAGTGAAGTAAAACGATTTCATCCAAGATTTCCTTCAGAAATGCTGTCAAATCTCTTTACGGTTTGCACTATAAATTACTCTAGAGTCATTCTATAGAGGAAAAAGTCTGCATTTGTATCTTACTGATAAACAGCATCCATGTAGTGAACTTTATGTCACTTTACATGGAGGTAAGATTGAAATTGAAGTAAATTTTAGCAATTTTTTTACCCAGAGTAATGTCTTTATATTAGTTAGAATTTACATTTCTTATGTTACTTCCTTTTAAAAATAACTCTAAATGAAACACATGCATTCTCTTGATTTGTCCTACGCCGTATAATAATAGTCACATAGGAAATCTAGAGCTAAACTTTTTTTTTTGTGTGTGTTACCTGTCTGGCTGTGATCTGCTGCAGGGCATTGTGACACTTGGTGTAGCAGGAATCTCTCATGATCACCATGATGACAGGCATGTGGTAGTCGATGAGAGCCAAGGGTCCGTGCTTCAGCTCCCCAGCCAGAATGCCTTCGGAGTGCATGTACGTGATCTCCTTAATTTTCTGCAAAAAAGGTATTATGCTCGTTACTGACATCATCATAACCTACAGTGACAACAATATTTCCAAGCAGCCATGTTTAGATGCATTGATTCAAAGCTTTAAAAAGACACCTGGATGTCTCTATGTGTCCCCCTGACTAGTTTGGATGAATTTTATTAGAAAAATGTTGTTTAAATTCTCTCAAAAATATATCGTACTCACCAGCGCCCCCTCTAGGCAGGTGGCGTAGTTGTAGCCACGACCCATAACTAACAGAGATTTCTGCTGGTACAGCTCATCAGCGATGCTCTTGATCTGATCATCAAGAGCCAAAACGTCTTTGATCATATCTAAATGAATAGAGAGACAGAGAGAGAGAGAGAAAGATAGAGAGAGAGAGAGAGGGAGGGAGGAAAATGAATTAAATGGAACCTAGCTAAGTAAAAGAAAACAGCATCCAGAAAAGACACTAGCCTCAAAGGAAATCATTAAAGCTAAACAATATCATTTGAGTTTTAGAAAACAGAGGAAGAATTTTAAACAATGAATCCAAATCAGTGGTGTAACACGATGTCTATATCTGTATCTATCTGTAATATGTCTATTCTTATTCCACGGTATTGCTGACATCTCAAACCTTAGTGAATCATGACTCATGGATCAAAATTGATTCATTTCTATAACAGCAGCATGGAGGTGTAACACTATGTCTATATCAGTATCTATTTAACACTCTAAATATTCCTCTCTGCATAAATTTGGATTTATACTCAAAGGTGGGTGTGTCCTAAACCACTAAACCTGACCACTACCTCACACCCACATGCTTCACTGACCGCATGAATATATAAACCTCCCACTCGCAATATGTAACTTTTTCCAATTCTAGTCTCAGTCAGATGGCATGTGACCTTTCCTGACCTTTCCGAAATCTTGCATAATACCTACGTTTTTTTAAACGTTTGCTTTTACAGATAATTGTGTTCAATAAAGTAGAAGAACCCACAGTCCATTTGAGTTCAAAATTGTCTTGTGTTTGGTTGATTAATTACACTTGGGATAAACTGTATGAATTAAATTGTCTACTTTACACTCAATATATTTTTATCCCATGTACATTTGTGGTTTTATCCCATACATACCTGGCAGTTTCTGAAGACCGTAGATGATCTCCTGCCTCCTCTTCTGCAGCGAGAGCCTGTCCTGACTCATCATCAGCCCGAACATGACCAGAGACACAAACTGGCTAGTGTAGGCCTGCACAGGATCACAAGACAGACTCATCATTCATTTACAGAGACAGAGAGACATTGAGAAGGTGGAGAATCTGACAACGTCTGTAGCAGATGTCGTGTCATACCTTGGTGCTGGCTACGCCGATCTCAGGGCCGGCGTTGATGTGGACTCCGCAGTCAGTCTCTCTGGAAATGGAACTGCCTACTGTGTTGGTGACGCCTACGGTGAGAGCGCCGTTCTGCTTACAGTAGCGCAGAGCCATCAGGGTGTCAGCTGTCTCACCTACACACACACAAACACCAGTTTATTTCACTATACCATTTATCTTCCACACTACCCCAGAAACACAACACCTAGTGTTTAATTCTTTGTTTTTTTTGCCCTGGCTTTACAAGGCTACAAAAAACAATACAAAATACACTGATCAGGCATAACATTATGACCATCTAATATTTGGTGTTAATGTTGGTCCCCCTTTTGCTGCCAAAACAGCCCTGACCCGTCATGCACTGTGTATTCTGACACCTTTCTATCAGAACCAGCATTAACTTCTTCAGCAATTTGAGCAACAGTAGCTCGTCTGCTGGATCGGATCACACGGGCCAGCTTTCGCTCACCACGTACATCAATGAGCCTTGGCCGCCCATGACCCTGTCGCCGGTTCACCACTGTTCCTTCCTTGGACCACTTTTGATAGATCCTGACCACTGCAGACCGGGAACACCCCACAAGAGCTACAGTTTTGCAGATGCTCTGATCCAGTGGTCTAGCCATCACAATTTGGCCCTTGTCAAACTCGTTGAAATCCTTAAACTTGCCCATTTTTCCTGCTTCTAACATCAACTTTGAGGACAAAATGTTCACTTGCTGCCTAATATATCCCACCCACTAACAGGTGCTATGATGAGATCATCAGTGTTATTCACTTCACCTCTCATTGCTCATAATGTTATGGCTGATCGGTGTAAATCTCTACCTAAACCCCAAAACATTTCTTTCAATAAAAGCTTGCTAATAAAAAACTATTTCTCACAAGGAGAAACCAAACAAACTACTAGGAAAGTCGGGAAGACGTCCTTCAGCACACATCAAATCAACATGGCTGCTCGTCGTAAATAAATAATACACTACACTTCTTCAGGAATATTTTCTTTAGCTCAAGACACATTCATTGGTTAAATCTATAGTGCATAGAGTTCACTGTTGTGAAAAAGTAAATCCATTATAAATTCATGATTCCCTTTTTTCCTACTTTGTAGCTTGAATATTTAAAAAAAAAAATGACACGATTGTGTTTCGTCAGTGACACGAGCGTGTGTGAATTCCCGAGTTACGTTGGAAGCTTTGTTCTTAAATGAGGATTTTTATAAAATGGCCTTTTTGGCATTTATTAAAATAAATAAATAAATAATGGGAATGATGGGAATGACAGACAAAGTATAAGGAGGAACAATATAGAAATTAGGTGTTTTTGTTCTGCAATAAACAAAACACAAAAGTCAGACACTGCTGGAATAAAGTGTATGTGTTTGTTGGAATAAAGTGTGAGTTTTTTTTTAACTGAACTGTTCCTTTAAGGTAATTTGATAAAGAAGTACAGCCAGTGCAAGGTGAAGTGCTGTACCTGATTGGCTGATAAAAAAGCAAACGTCATCCCTGTAGACCGGAGTGGTACGGTCCAGGAAGTCGCTGGCCAGCTCCACCATGACGGGCAGCTCTGTTAGTTCCTCCAGGATCTGGCGTGTCTGAGCACACACAGGAGCATTACAGACGTCAGATTAATCAGAACATACGCAAGAATCAGTGTGCAAGCTGAAATGAATGAACTTACCGCGACTCCTGCGTGAAAGCTGGTGCCACAGCCGATTATAATGAGGCGGCGGCATCTCTTGATCTCCTTCAGATGATCCTTTAAACCACCGAGCACCACTGCACACACAAGCGCACGGGTTAGCAAGAATCCTGTCTCTACCACCTCTTGTCTAAGATCTAAATATTTCCTGCGACGGAAACCTTTGAAAAAGGTTTGAGGTTTAAGAGAAACAGACGGTGTTTAAAACGGTGTCTGTTTGTATGAGCCGCTTTAAATCACCGGGGTGTTTTTTTTAGCTCTAGAGGAAGTGCAGTGTGAGTGCTGCTTCACAGCTGGCGGTGACCGGGGTTCAGACTCTACCTGTGCTCGTGTCGAAGCAGATCCGGCCTCTCATGGTGTTGAAGACAGACTCGGGCTGCTCGAAGATTTCCTTCTGCATGAAGGCTTTGAAGTTGCCTGAAGGAAACAAAGCACGAGAGCTAGCATAAGCGTAAAGAAGAGCTTTAATGGAGTCAGGAGTGAGCAAGATACATGCTACATGTGTGACGATATGCTTATTTGTTCTAGTTTTTAACATACACAGTGTGAGATTTTGACATTTATAAGTACTTAATTAAAGAAAAGTGTCTGTATTTAGAAACCGTAACAAAAATACGTATGAGGGAACTGAAAAAGGTTTACACACGTCGTGCTACCGCTCATCGACCTGTAGATTTCTCATTTTGTGCTTTTTGAGATGCTTTTCTGATCGCCACGGCTGTACGGAGTTACTGAATCTATCTGACTTTTCCTATATGAGCTCTCTCATATCTCTCTCAACTCATTTCTTCCTACAGAACTGCTGATCACGGAATATCTTTTGTTTCTCAATACTCAGCCGAGTCAATCTAGCATCATCAAGTCCACAACATTACAATTTCCTCCATTCTGGTGTGTGATTTCTCTGCTGCTACCTGATTGGCTAATAAATGCTGGACAACTGATCAGATGTACAGGGGTTTCTATTAAAGTGGACGGTCAGGACAGGATATTTTGCTCTCCAAGTTCATCCAGTGAATGAACATTTAGATTAATTATTAATTTATTAGGAATTCAGAATTGCTTTATTGTGTAAAATGTATTTATTTAAATATGTCTTAATTTTCCAGTCCTGTGGCATTAATTGTGATGAAAATAAAATGTCGTGTGTGTGTGTGTGTGTGTGTGTGTGTGTGTGTGTGTGTGTGTGTGCTGCAGACCTTTCATAATCTCCTGTAGCTCCATCTGCAGGGTCTGGATGACTCGGACAGGGTCTTCCCCAGCGCTGCGGTTCATGCGGTGCAGAGACAGCTTCCCCTCCGCCACTGCCGCTATGTCATCATCCTCCAGGTAGATCACCTTCTTGGTGTGTTCAATGATGGCACTGAGGACGAGAGAGAGACAGAGAGAGAGAGACAGATAGAAAGAGAGGAAGTGAGAGAGACAGACAGAAATATGTAAGTTCACTGATTCGTCAATATAGTAAACAAAAAAAATCCTGCTAACTGTTTTATATCATTAAACTAAGCCGGAAAGGGAAAAGGGGTGATTGCAGTAATAGTTGGTGTCCACACGGAGGCAGCACTGAGCTTACACACACATATACGCATCGTCTCATTAGTTTAAGATGGAATTCCAAGGGCGAAGCTTATTTGCTCTAGTTATTCTAGCTACGTACACTGAGAGACTCCTAACTCATGACCTCGTGTGTGTGTATGTGTGTGTGTGTCACCTGGCATCAGAGGCGAAGTAAAACTCCACAGCCATCCTGTCATTCACAGAGTGCAGAGCATTGCTGTCGTCCACCTTGTTGATGTAGTTCTTATTCTGGACACTTTTCGATTCTCCTGTAAATAAAAAAAAAGTCAAAATGACTAAAAATAAGAAAAATTCTGAACTATTTATTGTAACCTTTAGTGTAACAGCGTCAGAAGGTGTGAGTCAGGTAAAAATATGTGTCTCCGTACGAACATGTACGAGTGTTTCCGTGCCAAATAAAAAGT
>JAUCMX010000014.1:19336249-19396249 GCA_033459395.1 Hemibagrus guttatus | reverse complement strand
CATGTGTTCCTGTGCAAGACATTATGAACTCTGGACAGGAATTTTTTGGGAAAGATCCATATATAAAATCCAATATATAATATAACAATAACAATGCAATTAACCCTGTTAACAAGAATAATGTTATCACTCTGGAACGATCGATTTTGTTCGTAGTTTTGATCACATTCAATGAAAAAAGTTCCTTGTATTCCTTCCTGGTTTCTAATCCCTGTAATGAAAATGAAGCTCTAATTTCTACCGAAAAATCATAAACTTTTTATTTCTTTTGCCTGTGACTCGTTCAGTTCATTCACACAGGCCCGGATTCTAAACATATATAAACATGTGTTTTTAAGTAGCATTAATAAATAGATTTTTTTTTTTCTTAAATATATGACAAGCATTTAAAACTAAATAATAAATGAAAATGAAATCTGTGCAAAAAATCTGACCTTGGTATTATGAGATTCATAGCAAGTACATCTCAAGCTCTCAAGATCTCAATACATATATAAGAAATTATTCTTTTTGAAAATTTTTACCCAGTAATTTTAACCACTTTTTTTCCACCTCAACAAACATGTTGCATCATTTATGAGCATCTTATGGCCGTTGTGTGGCTTTGGATATATTTATTGGAATTATTGGAAAATTAATTGTTGTGTTATAGTTAAAGACTTGAAGTCTTAGTGTGTTTAAGCATCAGATTAAAAGTCTGAATTATTTTTTACAGACTAGTTATCTATACTTTGTAGGTAATTGTTGCCTTGATTCCTGAAGAATTAAAGTTCTATTATCTACACTGTCACTCATAGTTAAAAGTAGATGACGGAATAAACTGAATATATATATATATATATATCATTAATATAATTATAATTCTTCAGGAATGAAAGCAACAATTACCTAAAAAGTATAGATAACTAGTCTGTAAAAAATAATTCAGATTTAATTTTCCAATAATTCCAATAAATATATCCAAAGCCACACAACGGCCGTAAGATGCTATATATATATATATATATATATATATATATATATATATATATATATATATATATATATATATATATATTTATATATTTATATATATATATATATATATATATATATATATATATTTATATATATATATATATATATATATATATATATATATATATATATATAAATTTATATATATATATTTATATATATATATATATATATATATATAAATTTATATATATATATATATATATATATATATATATAAATTTATATATATATATATATATAAATATATATAAATATATAGACTTTTAATCTGATGCTTAAACACACTAAGACTTCAAGTCTTTAAGTCTTTTATATATATATATATATATATATATATATATATATATATATATATATATATAAATATATATATATAAATTTATATATATATATATATATATATATATATATATATATATATATATATATATATATATATATATATTTTGTCACTGTAGCTGAAACTGTTTCTTATTTTGGATTTCCCCACTAGCTAACTGACTCCCCTAGGAGACGGTGGAGAAACTAGGAAAGTATGAAATCTAGCACAAGTTTCTTCTATAACACATAAAGCCAATCCTTGCATATTTTCAGACTTGCATGTTTTCAAGCCAAATCACAGGAAGTGCTATCTACCCTCCTCCTTAGATTTAGTGTCGCTCCGACTGCCAGGGGAGAGTGTAAAGTACACTGGGTTTTGCCACAGATGGCTGTGGCGACATCACCATTGGACCGAAGTTACACAAATCTCCCGAAAAAAGCTCTTCTGTTACATCCATTGCTGCCTTCAGCAAATCTGAATATTGTATATCATGAAAATGGTTATGTATTATGGCATTCATCATTCAGAATAAACCAGTGAAACTTACACACACACACACACACACACACACAAACCATTAGAAAAAAAAAAAATGGCTGAAACATGAACAGTGAAGTCACAGTCTGTTTCTACTCAGACCAAAACTCTTTTTCCTCTCTCCCTCCCTCTGGCCCCTCTAACGCCAAAGAGTCCTCCCAGAACCCAGCTTGCTTCAAGGAAGACAAAAGACCCATAAAACCCACGAACTACAAAGTCTCGACTCAGCTCCGGACCATTATTGCTTTCTCCCGTCTCGTCGAATTTCATCGCCCGCCCGAGAAGTCGGCGCTCGAGCGCGATTTAGATAATGAATCCGTCTTTATAGATGAAGCCATAAAGCAAGATGAGTCTATTTTAGTAAGGTGGAAAGAGAGGCAGGGAAAGTCAAACAGCTCTTTTATAAACTAATGATAAACATCAGATTCCGGTAAGGTGAAGGATAGGAGAATAAGGAAGGGTGCGTGACGGTGACGGTGGCACGGTGCTGTCCCTCATGGGGAGACGTTTATTTAGATAAGGAACCTTGTGAAAAGATTTTATGGCCCTGAAGCCTGTCCAAAGGTAGAACTGATGAGTGATAAACCTGTACATGTTTTATTATATTACAGTACAGACAAAAGCACAACACGGGAAGAGATTCGAGTGACACCTTTGAGTGTCTCAGGAAAAATCGTTTGAACAATATTTTAGAGAACTTTTTTCATGTACTGTATGAAAGGAAATGTTGACTCGATGTGTATCGGTTTTAATCTGGCGCAAGTTATTATAACCAAAGATATACAACAGACTATAAACCTGGTAATAACACTGCTGAAATAAAGGGCTGTTACGGATCTTTGCCTCATATAAAAAAAAAACAACAACACACACACACACAGACACTGAGCAACAACTGGACTTCGTTCCCAATATTATGAACAGAAAGTCCCAGAAGACTCTGAGTAAGACACACACGCAAGCGCACACACCCACAGATGCACAAACATATTGCTTACCAGCTGCTGGATGACACGCTCCACCAGGGTGGAGAAGGACACATAATCGCTCTCACGGTTGTCATAAAGATACTTGATCAGCTTGGGGATAACTTCAGTGTCTGTCTCTGACTCGAACTCGTATCCTTTGGACATCTGTCAAAAGGGAGGGATCCGGCAGCGCCATGGTTACACATACAATCAAATACACATTTTTTTTCTTAGAGAAGACAAAACGCAATCTGACGGATTCTGAGGATTACATGACGCTATATACATTCATGTTTTTGGTCGGATGAGATAGTAAGTCACACCCGGAGAAAGAATTAAGTTTGTCTTCTAATTCTAAAGCCTCCTAATGTGAGGTTTGGGGAAAATGGACTAAAACGATGTGTTGAGAGACACAGATAGAGCCATATGGCTTGCTGGAGTCATCTGTTCAGCTTTTGAGCCAAGTCTGGCATCATTTTATCCACAGGAAAAACAATTATGATTACTACATCTGTACTTTCTTTTTTTTTTTTTCCCCTCACAGACTTTTTTCACAGCTTCCTTCCGCAGTTAAGATCAGGCTTCTTATTCAAGACTATGTTTTTACAATTCAAACAGTTCACTTTTTGAGCCTCTGCTGCAACAGATTCCCTCTGAATCAATTCAAAGCATGTGTGTGAATATTGTTAAAAAACAAAAACAAAAGAAAGAAAGAAAGAAAGAAAGAAAGAAAGAAAGAAAGAAAGAAAGAAAATTCACTCACCAGATACTTCTTCAGTTCTTTGTAGTTGGTGATGATGCCGTTATGGATCACCACAAACTCTACAGAGAAATACAAACATTTTTAATAATTGAAAGAATTCAATCGTAGCTGTCAATGCATATCCTGATCATTAAAAAAGAAAAAATTCAATAGCAATTTCTATTAAACAAAAATGCAGCAAGAATTATCATAATAATTTAAAATAATAACAATAATCATTTCTGACCTTGTTGCATGTTCTAGCACATTATACGACAAAGCTAGGCCCCTGATTTAGTTCTACGAAATTAGAACAAAATTATGAAGATTAAATGAAATAAAAGAACGGAAATAACGCTAACATCAGAACCTCCTTCTTACACTTCTGTGTCATTTGGTGCTTACAAAAGCTTAGAAAAAATACACAGACTTTCCAACTTGTATAACCTGACCTCATGTGTGACCTCAAGAAGCGATGAACTCTGGACAGGAATTTTTTGGGGATAGATTTTCTTTGAAATTTATATCTAAAATCCATTATATAATAATAACAATGTAATTAACCAGATAACAAGAATAATGTTATAACTCTGGAACGATTTTATTTGTAGTTTTCACATTCAATGAAAAAGCTCCTTGTTTCCTTGTATTCCTTCCTAGTTTCTAATCCCTGGTCAATATGCCCCTTTGTGCAACAAAAATGTAATTTCTAACGATTAATCATAAACTTTTTCATTTCTTTTGCCTGTGACTCGTTCATTTAATTCGTACAGGCTCGGAAATGATTAACTCATCAGAGCAGGGAGCTTTACTTCGGTGCTTTCTCATTACGGGAAAGGAAAAAAAAAATATAGATTTATTACAGCAAGCAATCAAGCAGTGAGATTATATATTCAGCTTTGTGTGTGAACGGCCATTTCAACTGCGCTGGTGTTAAATTGCGAGCTGCCGCTTCGGACACTTTTTCCTTTTCAGAAGTTAATCGCATAAACAAAAACGTAACACACGCAAAGAACAACCACATCATTTATGTCAAAGGCACAAACACAGCAGGTTTTAGAAAGTTGGGTTCAGCTCTGAATTAAAGGACACACCCTCTCCTGTGATGATGTCACAACATTTCGAACAGTGCTGTTCTACAGTATAATCGCTGCCGGGTTTGTTCTTTGAACGCAGGTACAACAGGTTGTGCTAGAATGTCTATCCTTACCTAATTAACTTGATTACACACCCATAGGATGCATCAACACTGTATAAGCTAATGGATAGGCGCAGCAGGGAGATTTAGATATTGTTTTCTCTTACTTAATAAGAACAATGAATTAAAAAGATCTAACCATTAGCATAGATGATTATAATACATAACGGCCCTGGAGGATTAAAGAGATTTTCCTGAGTTTGTTGTAGCGTAAAGTCTTTATAACATCTCCCGGAGCAAATGTGGAAGCCTGGTATGGATTAAGGACGCACTTCCACCTCCTTCGTATGTTGTTGAAATTAATTTGTCTTACGGAAACAAAATAAAAATGAAACGTTGATGTAAATGAACCATGGATGTGGTCAAAAAAGAGTTGTTCACCAGGCTTTCCCTTTTTTCTACCCTCATATGTCATCCCTTGGCCTCTGACCTCTAACCCAAACCCCCCCACCCCCCCCACCCCCCCCCCCAAAAAAAAAAAACATGGCCAAACATTTAGTCCAGTCCCACCATCAGCAAGGGATGGTCACTAACTAAACATTTCTGTGTTGTAAAATTAATTCTTAAGTCAAAAATGTCTATGAAGTAAATAATCTAAATCTCATCACAGCTACATATTAAAACAGAAACTCTGTATAAAAAATTTTTCCCTCCCTTCCTTCCTTTTCCTTTCCTTCCTGATTCAAACAAGCTGCTTGAACATACTCTAAAATTCACCAGCTGTGCTTCGACTTAGACAACTTATACAAGTTTTAGGATGTTTTTTTCTTTCTTTACAGTAAAGTGTGTTGCATATTCTTCTTGCCGTGCCATAGTTAAGGCGATGAGTTTGGCAATCAAGTTTCAAGACATTTTTGTGTTACAGCTCAACACTTCAAGAATGCTATGTAGGTGCTGCTATTTTTAGTAGCTATAAGCAAACAATGTGTGCAGCCATAAGTCATAATGTGACAACGTGGGAGATCTTAGCACGTATAATACTCTAGAGATGCATACAGATTTTCTTTAAAACAATGTAAACATTGTATGCAGTCCAGTGTAAATGTTAGTGCTGATAATGTTTGTGGGCAAGTTTCAGGGATGTATGATCCATCTTAGAGTACATTTGCTACAGCTTTAGATCATTAAGAGCGTAGCTTAAGTGCTGCTTCTCATTTGAAAGTAGTTTGGGATGTTAAATCAGTAGCTCTAAATGGTTCTTCTGCCCTGAGGCAGTCTAATGGATTCTTTCTGCTGTTTGGTTGTTTCTTCTCTGAGGTCAGCTGTCACATCTGCACCGGACGAGGCCCGGTCGTTGTCTTTTATGTTTGCTCTGATCTGCTGAGGATGAGGATGTGTAGACTTTCCTAAATGACAGAGAGTCGTGTGGCCTGACAAATGACTACCTATTGGCTGGTCAGATAACAATCCAGATGTTACGCTCCTACTAATTATTAGGTAATGTAATAACGTAATGGTTCGTTTTGGAATTTTTTGTTGTGTCTGAGTTTGAGAGTGTTAGTGAGTGTTACCGTTGTTCTTGTCGGAGCGATGAGGGTGGCTGTTGACAGGATTGGGTTCTCCATGTGTCGCCCAGCGAGTGTGAGCGATGCCAAAGTGTGTGTCCATTTCCATATCCAAATCAATCGAATCATTCTCTGAAAAGAAAATTGACACAAATAGGGATTAGGAGACGGTGATAGAGTTAAAGTGAAGAAGAGCTAGTAAAAACAAAACAAAAAAAGACAAGACTTACTGTACAGCTCCTCGTCCAGCGCTTTCACTTTTCCCTTCTTCTTAAACAGGCAGATGGTTCCTCTGTCATGTTTCCCGGTACCATCCACAGCAATACCTGATCCAAACAGACAAACAGATCATAAATAATCAAGAAAAGTCATCTATTCATTTACACAGTGCATAACAAAATACACAAGCGTTTATCAATCTGATCTGTAGCACTGTGGAGATGACCAGGGACAAGAATTTCAACATTGTTCTGTGATTAAAAAAAGAAAAAAAGGTAAAAACCTGTTTGCTAAAATATTTGCTAATAATGGAAAAAGGGCAGTCGCAAAGAAAGACGATAAAAGTTTATGTTAAGCAGCTTTGTAGGATGGACTCATGACATCTAGACTTAAGGACTTAAAAAAAAAACAACTAAGCTCTAAATCTGTACAATTTGTCATTTCATTTATTGCATTTAGTAAGCAGCTTGTTCATTTCTCAGTTTCCTTGCACTCTACAAATGTAATCGATACACATTAGGGTCAGGAAAAACAACAACCCCGAAACACTAAAGTATTCGTTTTAAATCTCCACTCAAACAGACTACTTCTCGAAAAGGAGCACCTGGGGCTCCTTGCTGCCAAAAAGCACATGAAACAGACCCTCTGTTCAGCTCTGAGTCGTATCTGTTACGAGCAGAACACCCTGCCATGACATTCAGCGAGCTGGGAGGAGCTGCCTCACCTGCAGAGTCATAACCTCTGTACTCCAGCCTCTGCAGTCCCTTCACCAGCGTCTCAAAGATCTCCTTCCTCGTCCGGGGAACTCTGTAGTTCAGGTAGGCGAAAATCCCTGGAGGGAGGTTGAGAGAAAGGGAGGGAGGAAATGTATCAGATACAGGTGAAAGTGCTTCCTGAGTATGCTGCAGATGAATGAACAGGAGGAAATGAGGAAATGTTGAATTAATAGTGTGATGAAAGAGATGTAAGGAGAAAGACAGGATTTCACCCGAATCCAACGGAATACATGGTTTAGAAATGACTTTAGGGTCGTTTACAAGCACGTTATGACGGAAGAGAAAACAAGGAGACTTTTCATGTAGCCACGTAGCTTGTGTACTTACAGGACTGGCGGCTCGCACAGAACCGGATCTGTTCCCATTATATTAATTATCTTATATTAATAACTCTATTAATGAATATCATTTACGGATGATGCTAATGACAAGATCCCCCCCCCCTTCTCCTTCTCTCTCCCCTCTCTGATTCTTCTATTTTTTTCCCCCAAAAGCGACGACATAAAATTCACAATCATCAACTGGATCTTTCTTTTTCTCTATAGCTAAAGAAAAAAAGATTCACTCACTTACCACACATTGTAATGCTCTCCTTTTTTCAAACAAAGTGAAATAAATCGCTGCTTTAAGTCCCTTCTGGTTAGCGCACACACACACACGCTTACAGTCGTACAGTCGTGCACACACACACACACACACACGCCCATATACCGACCGTGTTCAACTTATAAGCGCCAGTCGACTGCCCCACCTCCGGCTTCCATGTGAACGCTGGACACGCCCACTTTTTTTCATCTTCCATGGGAATTTATGTACAAAACAAAAGTCATTTTAACAATGAAAAGGCGGCGAGGCGTGATGACGTCAGCGCGCACAGCCGCGCCCATGACATCATTACACGGTCCAAATGCAATGTTAATGTTAATGCAATGTTATGTTAGCGTTAGACTCATTATTTAAATGTAAAGTAGATTATGACTGACTTTGTATTAGTTTCATTTTGTATTCCTTTTATTTATTACATTATTTATACTTTTTTTTTTTTTTTAAAGGTTTGGGTTATATTACATACCAGTACATTTAATGACTACAAATGTAATTATGACTAATAACCAAAAGAATGTAACCATTATAATAAAAAGGGTGGACTGTGATTTACGCCACCGCAATGATAATTAATCCCACTCACACCACCAACCCCAGATATGGTTCATGAATCTAAATTTGAGAACAAAATCTTTTTAAAATTCAGATCCATGACACATACCCAAACATATAGTCAATCTTGATGATGGTTAAATTAATAATCGGTTATTATTACGCAGCAGTAGTTATTGTTCAGTTATTATAGCTGTAATTAAATGATTAATTGAATTTGAATTGGATAATGAACTAATATTATACGTTTTCATAATCTCTGAAATCATCTGATCGTATTTTTGAGGTGTGCCTGGTTTATTAAGGTGGAAAGTTCAGGAATGAAAAAAAAAAAAAGAAATATTTGCTGGAATGTGATTCAGATAATCAAACTATGTGTGTAGGATCGCAAAATAAATCATGAGGGATTTTGTGGACATGTTGTCACACTAGAAGGGGAAACCATCCATCCATCCAGCCATTAATCCATCCACTTTCTGTACTGCTTATCCTACACAGGGTCACAAGGATCCTGGAGCATTTCCCAGGGGACTCAGGAATCACAGCAGGGGACACCCTGGACCACACACACTTACACACACGCACACATACACACACACACTCACACAGACAATTTGGTCTTTGTGGGTTGGGGGAAAAAACCAAAGCACCCGGAGAAAACCCCTGAAGCACAAGGGCAGGAATCAGCATAAGGGCAGAAACCAAACCCCCTGGAGGTACGAGGCATAGTAACCAATCCGACACTGTGACCCCTGCAAGGGTTAACCCCAGGAATAGAAAGTTTCCATAGATAAAATGTCATCAGTATCAGTCAGCTATCTCATAAGCCTACT
The DNA here is from genome assembly GCA_033459395.1 of Hemibagrus guttatus. NCBI lineage: Eukaryota > Metazoa > Chordata > Actinopteri > Siluriformes > Bagridae > Hemibagrus > Hemibagrus guttatus. The sequence goes on along the minus strand of JAUCMX010000014.1, from coordinate 19,386,971 downwards.
GTGTGTTTTTTTTTATTTTATTTTAAATAACCTGAAGCAATCAGAGCCACTACCACGTCCACACATACCTCAGGACTCGCCCAGGAAATAAAAAAAGGGTAATATTCTTAGCAGGAGATTTTTTTAGCTGCGTAATGTCATACCAAAATACTGGTAGCATTAGATTCAATAGATAAAAACTCCCTACTGGTTCCAGTGAAGCATTCCATTTATGGTCATGCAGGTTGATGCTCCCGGCCTTATCTGTAAGTGATGTCTCAAAAGGTAAGTGATGGTAAAAGAAAAAAAAGAATTCAGTCATGCTTAAATGTCATGCTTAAATGTCTTCGATGTTTTAATTACTTCCTTGATAGGGAACTAAATAAACAATCTTTTGATCGTTGGATGGTTTAAACTTCCTCATTCATTCATCTTATATTTTCTGAAACAATACCTGTTAACTTGATCCCTTAAAGAAACGTCATTACTTATAAGATGAGACAGGATAATAAAAAAAGTTTTAATAAGTTCAGTGATGTGCCGCTTTTTATATGTACTATCACACAACGATAAAAAAATTGTTAGTCACAAGTGTCTCTTTTTCGATTGTATTAGTGCTGTATATTACATATAGTTGTATGTTTGAATCAGGTGCAGTAATAATCATTAAATGCTTATAAGCATCACGTTGGGTTAACTTAAGAACAACGTTAACTTAAGTACAACGTAAAGTAACGTTCTGAATTTTGCATATACGAAAAGAAATCACCATATTTACATCACTATACTCCAATCAATCGTTGTACTGCATTCATATCCTAGATTTTTGTCGATTTATTTTTCCTTGTACAGATAATTCCATTTACTCCAATATATTTCCATTTTATTTGATCTGATTTTAATTTTCTTTTTTTTTTTCTTCTATTTTTATAACAAGCACTTCACTGCATGTCGTACTGTGTGTAATTGTTGTGTAATTGTGTGTGACAAATAAAATTTTAATTTGAAATGAAAATGAAAATGAAAATGAACACTTCGTAGTCTCCTAGTTGAAGCTCTGAAGAATTGTCCATTTATGGTATATTTTATAAAATGTCCTAGGACAGGACTACTCCATCTTTATTTTGATCAACAGGCACTTGTTCTAGTATGTACTACAACGTGACATCAGTATATGTAAACAATTGAAACATATAAAGTAATAAAGGTGTATAATTACATAATTAAGAATTGATTAGATAGTTAGGAATTGTTTTCGTTGACCCAACCCATTAACGACAGAGATTAATCACTATTCCTCTCTCGCTCTCTCTCTCTCTCTCTCTCTCTCTCTCTCTCTCTCTCTCTCACACACACACACACACACACACACACACACACACACATCGTGATCATACGAAGGTATTTCAGGTTTTTCCATTTTCATTTCTTCAGTACTTGGCTTGGTTTCTGACTCAAAAGATGACAAACACAATCCTTCTCCTGGCATCTGCATGATTATGATGATTACATTAATGCTTCTGATAAATACATAAAGCCCAATCTCAGCTCTCCTGCTGTTTTGGACTCTCTTCATGTTATCGCTTTCTGCTCTTATAGAAAAATAAAATCTATCTATATACAGTGGTGTGAAAAAGTGTTGGTTTTTATTATTAAGGGAAAACAAAATCCAAAACTACATGGCCCTGTGTGAAAAAGTGTTAAACATAAACACCTATTAAAACATAATTTAACTGTGGTTTATCACACCTGAGTTCAATTTCTCTAGCCACACCCAGGCCTGATTACTGCCACACCTGTTCGCAATCAAGAACTCACTTAAATAGAACCTGCCTGACAAAGTGACGTAGACCAAAAGCTAGACATCATGCCGAGATCCAAAGAAATTCAAAAACAAATGAGAAAGAAAGTAATTGAGATCTATCAGTCTGGAAAAGGTTATAAAGCCATTTCTAAAGCTTTGGGTACTGCCGTGAACCACAGTGAGAGCCATTATCTACAAATGGCGAAAACATGGAACAGTGGAGAACCTTCCCAGGAGTGGCCGGCCGACCAAAATTACCCCACGAGCGTAGTGACAACTTATCCAGGAGGTCACAAAAGACCCCACAACAACATCCAAAGAACTGCAGGCCTCACTTGCCTCAGTTAAGGTGAGTGTTCATGACTCCACCATAAGAAAGAGACTGGGCAAAAATGGTTTGCATGGCAGAGTTCCAAGACGAAAACCACTGCTGAGCAAAAAGAACATAAAGGCTCGTCTCAGTTTTGCCAGAAAACATCTTGATGATCCCCAAGACTTTTGGGAAAATACTCTGTGGACTGACGAGATAAAAATGTAACTTTTTGGAAGGTCTGTGTCCCATTACGTCTGGTGTAAAAGTAACACCGCATTTCAGATAAAGATCATCATACCAACAGTAAAATATGGTGGTGGTAGTGTGATGGTCTGGGGCTGTTTTGCTGCTTCAGGACATGGAAGACTTGCTGTGATAAATGGAACCATGAATTCTGCTGTCTACCAAAACATCCTGAAGGAGAATGTTCGGCCATCTGTTTGTGACCTCAAGCTGAAGCGAACTTGGGTTCTGCAGCAGGACAATGATCCAAAACACACCAGCAAGTCCACCTCTGAATGGCTGAAGAAAAACAAAATGAAGACTTTGGAGTGGCCTAGTCAAAGTCCTGACCTCAATCCGATTGAGATGCTGTGGCATGACCTTAAAAAGGTGGTTCATGCTCAAAAACCCTCCAATGTGGCTGAATTACAACAATTCTGCAAAGATGAGTGGGCCAAAATTCCTCCACAGCGCTGTAACAGACTCATTGCAAGTTATTGAAAACACTTGATTGCAGTTGTTGCTGCTAAGGGTGGCCCAACCAGTTATTAGGCTTAGGGGGCAAATACTTTTTCACACAGGGCCATGTAGTTTGGGATTTTGTTTTCCCTTAATAATAAAAACCTTCATTTAAAAACTGCATGATGTGTTTACTTGTGTTATCTTTGACTAATATTTAAATGTGTTTGATTATCTGAAACATTAAAGTGTGACAAACATGCAAAAAAATAAGAAATCAGGAAGGGGGCCAACACTTTTTCACACCACTGTATATATATATCTCCTGGGTTGTTCAGTTCAATAGAAAGAATACACTTATTGTTTTGAAGAAACCTTATATCTTAAAATAAATTTTGTGTGCAGGATTTTTGCGTTCCATTTTCCCCCTATTTGAATATAATCTGATAATGTTTTCCTATCAACCAACAGCCCTGCTTCACATCTGTACACATCTGTGTAGTATTAAGCTGGTTGAGAAATGGACTCTGGACCCCCCTGTGTGTTTCTCTGCTCAGGAGCTAGGGATCAGATAAAGTGAAGTCACAACTCATCCATACACACTATAACCACAGTGGGCAATAAAGTCTGGGCTTATAGAGTGGAGATTGTGAAATCCCTGACCCAGAGCAGTGACCTAGAGAGCACACGCATGTCGGATAGATGGTTGTGTATTACAGTTACACTCGACACTACAGGGTCAGGGGTTTGATTCCTGTGTCCGAACCTGTATGTGAAGTTTGCATTTTCTCATTGTGATTCAGGGGTTTCCTCCAGATACTCTGGTTTCCTCAGATCTCTAAATTGTCCTTAGTGTGTGTGTGTGTGTGTGTGTGTATTTGTGTGTGATGGACTGGCACCCTGTCCAGGTTGTTGTATCCAGAGTCCCCTGTGAATGACTCCAGGTTTCCTGCAACCATAAGCAGTTGTCTAAGCTGTAATACAATTAAGGCACCATTTAATTTTATTTGCCTCAAATTAACTTTTTTTTGCTGAGTCTGTTATTTATTCATTATTGTTTTTAAATCAACCAACTCAACTCAAACTGCAATAGAAGATTTTATGTTAAACATGATCAAAAAAAAAAGAGAATACCCCAAACCTCTAGACAATTGACCTGAGAGCAAAAATGTAAAATAATATAAGAGATGCAGTAAAACCTGGCCTTCAAAGGCAGCACTTTTCCATGATGGATTCACTCAAACACAATCTGTATAAAACTTAAACACAAAAGTAAACACAATCTGTATAAAACTTAAACACAAAAGTAAACACAATCTGTATAAAACTTAAACACAAAAGTAAACACAATCTGTATAAAACTTAAACACAAAAGTAAACACAATCTGTATAAAACTTAAACACAAAAGTAAACACAATCTGTATAAAACTATTTGAACCATTTGATTGGTCAGAAAAGGAGTCCGTGACAATCCTCATGAATCATTTTTACGAGCCAAATTTAACTTCTTTATAGTGTTATAACTTGTCTTTCAAGCAGATTAGCCGTCGATATGGATGCTAACAAGGCTCACACGCTAACACCAAAACGTAGCGCTTGTAAGAGTTTATTACACAGAAAAACGTGACAGAGATGGGATGTGTGAAGCATTATGAGAAGAACTGTGCATGTCTGTGTGGGCTTGAGAGTGACGTCCTGGCATATCTTCGCTTAGCTAATGCTAACTCTAGTACCTAACTCTAGTACTCTAGCATATTTAGCATGCTAACTCTAGTAGCCTACAGTAGTTTCTGGAGCTTTGGGTTCATGGGGTTCAAGGGGTAAAAAATCTTGACTAATGCTCCTAATGCAACTGTAAATATTTCAGCTTGAAAACAGAGCACTCTGAATGAGTTTTAAGGAATAAAATGCAAATCAAATACATGGAGTAGAAGTTCCAGGAAGTTTCAGACAAGTGGATGTGTTTGCCAGACCGTATGCCTTTGTGGGGGGGTTTTCCATGTCATAATTCCTTAAAACGTGTTTACGAGTTGCCTTTGTAGAGCAAAAAGGCCAATATTCTAACCTCGGGTGGAACAAGAGAACAAGGTTAAGATGTTATACTTTTAGGACGCTTTGTACTATGTTAAAACCGAGTTCACTGCATGGCCATGTGCATGCTCACTTTAATGGCTCTTTAAAAAAAAACAAAAAAGGGGGGATCTTTAATGACTTTGCAGTCTAAAACTCCCATGTGGAGAGAACGAGGGTAGCTTGGACAGAGTATGCCGTAAGCTGTGAATGGAAACCACATGTAGGCCGTATGACATGGTAGTGTATCTGCCTTGCATTACGTAACACGTCCCTCGCCCATGTTCGAATTTAGTAAGTACATCTGGAGTGTGCCAGACATTTCTAGTCACCTACAAACCATGGCTCATGTTCGAACCAAACCTATTCCTGGAGATCCACATTCCTTAACACACTTTAATCCAGCTTTAAGTAGAATACTTTAAGTAGAATTTCTAAATTTGTGCCTAAATCTGTGGGCTCTGTAGGTTGGGTACGAAGAATGCGATTAATCACGGCTGAGGCTGTGGATCTAGCGTCAAGAACAACAAGGAAATGAAAAAGGTATCAGTTACAGAGAAAGCACCAGCAAGGAAAAACACATTTTGGAAGTGGAATTTCAAGTTTTATCGCTTTAGTATCAGGATATTTATGAGGTTAGAAAGTAGACATGAGTAACGGTCGCTTGACTCGGATGTGGACGACTGAAGATCTGTAAACATTCATTCTGTGCAAGTGAGACAATTCCGTTCTGCCCACAAACACTGGGATGCTGGTGACCACTAACAGGGTGGTGCCACCGACAAACAGTGGTTTCCACTGACAGCCGTATGAAGCCATAGTCCAACGAATAAAACAAAAGATTTTTTCACAGCAAGTTTCAACCGCAAGAACCATGTCGATGGAAGAAAAAAAGGTTTCTTCAAATTCAGGGGTTCTTTTCAAATAGCTAAGGGATCTGGAGGTTCATCCAACCGGGAACCCTATCTGATAAGGAGACACTCAGTTCTAAAGGTTCCTCCAAATACACTTTAAAGTTCTTGAAGGTTTGATCCAGGCACACTGCATGGTCTCAGGACGAAGACTCACAAAGTCTGATGTCTCCATCATGGAAATACAGTCAGCTCCAAAATTATTAGGTTCCCCTAATACGCAGAAATGACTAAATAAAACAAACATTACACATGAGGCTCTCAAGTGGCGCAAGAGAGAAGCGGATTGCGAGATCCCGAGTTGCTACATCCATCCAGAACCGAGAGCAACATTGGCTGTGAGCACCGTGTGGGTGGGATGATGTGCTCTCTGCCTTGTCAATCAGCACGACTCTAACCAATCGCAGGCGTCCTTGAGCTGTATCCTCCTTGGAGTGTGTTACTTTGCCTGGGAGCAGCGGCTGGCTTTACAAGTCTTGACACAAACATATGACACAACTATTTAACTAAAGATACATCAAATTTTCTTTAAAAATCATGTATGTAACATCTTGTATTAAAATGTTAAAGCGCCTTAAATGATTTTAAAATCAATGCTTCAAGAAACGTCTCATTGCTCTTAACCTTTTTTTTTGTGTCATTTCCTGTTTCCCAGGGTATCAAAGATCATAAATATCTACCAAAGAGCTTTTTCACACAAAAGAGTAAGATGGTTGATGAAAAGACACAAAAGCAGATAGAAACCCGACTCTCGTGTAAGGAAGGCTGGATGCAAAAGCAAAAGTAGGATTCATTGTGCAAATTTAGTCCTCCTGTATTTTAAGAGTCGTAACTCATGTTTCCTTAAAGCTAACTCGATTCATTACTAATGTTATTAAGTAAATCTGCTTTCTAGAGCAGAATCATGCTCTGCTTCCGTTCTGATGTTTTCAGCTATCTAGATTATCATCCTCAACTTCTTCATATTCTCACAGGGCAAAACAACAAGGTTTTTTGTTGCCAGATTCAAAGCCTGAGTGTATTACTGCTCCCTAGTGCTCTCTGTATTATTACTTAAAAAGTTGTGCCTCTCTGGGGGGCCCACAGATGTGCCACAGCTGGAAATAGGTAAACTAAACAGTTCTGAACACAAAGCCCTTTGGTATACTTTAAAAATCACCAGCAAACCAGCACTTTAACTTCAACCTCCTGAAAAATGTCCTCTATATCACTGCCTTGTGAATCTTTCACTAATACGAGCGTTGAGTTTTCTGTGATTATAAAAAGTGCTTAAGGGAAAAAAAAAAGGGATTAGGAAAGGGCAAGGTGTCCTTAAGTATTTTTGCTAAAATTCCAATTGTCAGGGAGTATTTACACATAATGTCAGCACATAATTACAATAAAGTCAACTCATATTGTGATTAATAATGTTGTTATCTATTTGATAAGATGCTTAAAGAAAACAAAACTGCTTAAACTTGTTAAACAATCCAATACTGGATTTACAAAATGTGTTTACACACATGATAATAAATTCATAACAGCCAAAGTACAGGTTTGTATTTTTTCCACGAATTAAAATCAAAATTCATAAGTCAAAAACATAGATTTACTGAAATTATGAAAGTAACAGTAAAAGGGGTGGTGCTAGCTCAAGTGGATAAGGCTCTAGGTTGTTGACTGCAAGATCAGGAGTTCAAGCCCCAGCACCACCAAGCTGCCACTGTTGGGCCCTTGAGCAAGGCCCCCAACCCACCCTGCTCCAGGGGTGCTGTATCATGGCTGACCCTGCACTCTGACCCCAACCCCCAAGGATGGGATATGCGAAGAAAAGAATTTCACTGTGCAGTAATGTATATGTGACAAATAAAGGCAACTTAACTTAAAAAGACAAACCAAAGAAAAATACATTTGCTTCAAGTCACACTGATTCTAGGTTCAGATGGAAAATGATTTCTTCCCAAGAAACAAAGGCTAACTTTATCGCTAATCTGTCAAATGTTAGCTAGCAAACATTACACACAAACTAGCCAGTTTTCCTAATGCAAACTGCTTTGATAAAAACAGTGTGTAGGTTAGTGTTAAGTCTGATTCATGATGTCGCATCGTGATGTCACATACATTTTACGATAGATTTAAAATCAACTCCATGAAGCTGATACTTAACTATCTGATGCTAAAAGCTAATGACTTTCCAGTTATACTGTATGATTATGGAGGAAAGGTGCTCTAATGTAGTAAATGTCTGCAAGAAAAGCTCATTTAACCCTTTGTAAACCCGATGATTGGATTTTCATTCAGTTTAAAGAAATGAATGATTTTCTGGCTGTGAGTCTGATAGAAAACGAGTGGTTGAAGATTTGAACTTCTTTAGTGGTTGAAGATCAAATTTGAGCTGCTTTTTAGACGAACAAGCACTTGGAGCATCTCAGAGAACAGAAATGGGTTTGATATCAACATTTACTATAAGGTTAGAAACATTTGTGTGGAAAAAATGAACCATTTTTGTTTTTTCGGAACTTTGATATGAAAATATCGCCCATAGGCTAGACAAAAACAGAAATACTTCTAAAACAATACAAATTCTTAAAGTCCTGAGTGTGTACTTTCATATGAGGTTTATATTGGCCACCACTGTGAAGAGAGACATGATAAAGAAAATCCAGCCCAGGTTTAATTACAGTAATAAACTATTTTGTTACTTCCTGCTTCTTTGTTTCTGAAACACTTGTTAGAGTTATACGAGGTCATATAAACTATGGCACTTTAACCTGTGCCATACTTACCTGAGGTAAATATAAAAGCTAACATTCTGGAGAATGAATACAGATTATCTGTTGAGGCTTGTTATAAATGTACAGGCTTTTTATTTCTCATCACAGCCCAAGTTTTCGTCTCTTTACTTTCCCTTTGACACGCCTTGTTGCTGGGTTAAAGGTGAAAGTGAAAGAACTGGAACTTCTCAGAGAACCAGTTTGGACAAACACCCTCATTTCTGAAGTCTCAGATAAACAATTTCAGATAAATGTTTTGCCAGACTTTAACTTTTTGTGACGGGTTCTGAGCCAAACCGAAGCTCCGTGTAGCTATTAACCTCATAATTAATTAGAAGTAAACACATGAATGAAGCTCTCTGTTTATTGGTTTATGCGAAACAATCGTAGCAAACTACTCAGATTTAAATATTTTCTCATTAAAAAAATGAATGATACAGATGCAATGTGGATGTTGGTGGAAATCTGCGTCACTTACAATCGCTACCTCGAGAAATTGAACTCTTTGCATGGTATTAAGAAAACCGACATGTTTATTTCTAAGAGGATTTGATCTAAAGTGAGTCCTTAAATGCTTAAGTCAACTCACGTCAATGCTATTTTAATGCTATAACAGGTTTCCCCATTCATGTTCAATGAATTTCAAGAATGTCAAGAATAACAATGAGCCACTCCTTTTCACAGTTGCACTTTATTTGTTACATGTATATAAGATGAGGGCAGAATTTATTCATTTATTCATTGTCTACCGCTTATCCGAAATATTCTCGGGTCACGGGGAGCCTGTGCCTATCTCAGGCGTCATCGGGCATCAAGGCAGGGTATTGCCAACCCATCGCAGGGCACACACACACATACTCTCATTCACTCACACGATCACACACTACGGACAATTTAGAGATGCCAATCAACCTACCATGCATGTCTTTGGACTGGGGGAGGAAACCGGAGTACCCGGAGGAAACCCCCGAAGCACGGGGAGAACATGTAAACTCCACACACACAAGGTGGAGGCGGGAATCGAACCCCCAACCCTGGAGGTGTGAGGCAGAATTTATTACTTTATTTATTATTCAAAGCTTGTTAGGAAGTCTGGACTCGGATCCCCTGATGCCCCAGAGCTGAACGGGGTCTTGCTGAACAGTCCAGTGCAGGCTTCAACCATATGATCAGTAAGCCACAAGCTTAACGACGGGACGGAGCCATCGTTACCCGTATAACCCTTATACAGTAGGGTGGAGGATGTAATCATAAATTTAGAACCGTGTGATGGCATAAGGATCATAATCAAAATATCTAGGTGAAGAGTCAGGGTGTGGAATTTTTAATCACAGAAGTCACACAACCATTCATTGTCTACCGCTTATCCGATCTACACTCAGGTCACGGGGAGCCTGTGCCTATCTCAGGCGTCATTGGGCATCAAGGACGGAGTGCCAACCCATCGCAGGGCACACACACTCTCATTCACTCATGCAATCACACACACTACGGACAATTTAGAGATGCCAATCAACCTACAATGCATGTCTTTGGACCGGGGAAGGAAACTGGAGTACCCGGAGGAAACCCCCGAGGCACGGGGAGAACATGCAAACTCCACACACACACACACACGGCAGAGGCGGGAATCGAACCCCCAACCCTGGAGGTGTGAGGCAAACGTGCTAAACACTAAGCCACCGTGCCCCGTCACACAACCAATTAAAGTCTATTTTGAAAATGTCTAGCAGGGTGAAATACTGTCTTACAAGCAAGACAACCCAAAAATATACATTTTCTATAGGTCAAAACACTTGACACTACTGTGCCTGACTGACCAGTCAAAAGACTGTTAGAAAAAAAATGGCTCGAGGGTGGAGGACTCTTCAGAGGTTCCCTTCACCTAAGAGTGGCATGACAGTTTGGACATTGGGCTCGAAGTGAAAACACAACACACACACACACACACACACACACACACACACACACACACATGCACACACCTAGAGATTATTTATTTAAGGCAACCCATCTACCCGCATGTTCTTGGGCAGAAACCAGAGAAGGAATGAAAGATACCGCTCAGTGTAATAGTGTGCTTGTGTACTTCCTCATGTTCCTTTCAGAAAAGTATGTAGGAAGAAAATCTTGTTCTGGTTGATTAATGATTTACTAAAATTATATTAGACCTCTCCAACCTCTCAAGCATGTCTTCAGGTGAAGGCCATTTAGTTCCAGGGAAATTATAATGTTACATGATGCATACAAGTGTGTCCTTCCATCATTGTGTTTCATCAACAGTCCGTGTTCGGGTGAAGAACCACAAATTGGTGTGCCGGGCGTGTGTCTACAAACCTTCGGCTGTGTCTTACATGTATCGTAGCAAGCGCTTTATCATGGTCTGGATTGCTGCAGATCTTGAGGTTGGAAAATTCACCCCAAAATGTGACACCAGTCCATCATTCAGCAGCTCAGCATTCAGACTTTGTCTCAATTTTACATTCACAAAATCACCTGTATGGATGTTTCCGGAAAGAAACTGGAGAAAATCTCTGCCAAATCTTGGAGAACAAGTGGCAGTAACCCGAGCTCAGGACTGAACCTGGAGCTGTGAAGCAGTAACGCTACTGATGCTGAGCTACTTGAGGAAATATATGTACTGAAATGAAATCTACTGTACATAATGATGAGTTTAAACAAATCCTGTTATAAACTTCCCTCGAACACGAGGCACCTGTGAAGATGGTGTCAGCTTTCCTGTGAGACGAGGCTGAGTAATATTTCCAAAGAAATCTGTTTTCTTGGAAAATGATCTGATTGAAAAGCATTAAACACTGAGTATAATTCACGACCAAATATAAACTTTCACATCGTCATTTCAGCAATAATAGTCTCCTGTTGCTTCACTGGAATGAATTGCTTACTTTAAATCCAATATGGAATTTTTAGTTAAGTAGCAGGAGCTGTTTTACAAAAGTAAATTATTTTTTAAAGTAATCTCTTCCGCCTTTTCGTGAGAAAGTTCTCTTGCAGGTTTCTGAAAAGCCCATAGCGCAAAGGTTAATTGTATTTCTGTTCAGTTTTATGTAATTGCAGGCTACACTTGGCTGTGATAACCCAGTAGGGTGCTGGGCTTTGTTCTCGTGACAATGGAAACTTCCTGAAAGTGGACGAATTCACCAGCTAGTAACTCATTAATGTAAATTAAAGTATTCTCTAACATGGGCAAGTCACTTCCAATCGCCTCACTCATCAGGTGCTTATTACTGTAATTCATCACCAAGCCTTTTTTTCCCCCCATGTCAAACTGATTATTCTCAAACCTCATTAATGCAAAAATGTGATTTTCCAGATAACAAGCACGCACACCAGGTGCACAGCCGAAGTACAGCGACCTTATGAGGAAATACAGAAGCTTTAAGGAAGTAGAATGTCTACCTACGAATGAAGGTAGCTAATCAACAGATTTCTTCCAGCAGCATGAGGAACGAGGAAACAAAACAAACACCAGCCGAGAGCCGAAGAGCTGCAGAGTGGATCACATGGATGGTTTAGTGGAGTCTTTCTTTCTTTCTTTTCTTTCTTTCTTTCTTTCTTTCTTTCTTTCTTTCTTTCTTTCTTTCTTTCAACCACCTTCTTTGTTTGTTTGTTTGTTTGTTTGTTTCTTTCTTTCTTTCAACAATCTTTTTTGTTTGTTTGCTTGAATGAAAGAATGAAAGAAAGAAAGACAGAAAGAAAGAAAGATGCAAACAAACAAAGAAAGTGGCTGAAAGAAAGAAAGAAAGAAAGAAAGAAAGAAAGAAAGAAAGAAAGAAGCAAACAAACAAAGAAGGTGGCTGAAAGAAAGAAAGAAAGAAAGAAAGAAAGAAAGAAAGAAAGAAAGAAAGAAAGAAAGAAAGAAAGAAAGAAAGTGGCTGAAAGAAAGAAACAAACAAACAAAAACAAAGAAGGTGGCTGAAAGAAAGAAAGAAAGAAAGAAAGAAAGAAAGAAAGAAAGAAAGAAAGAAAGAAAGAAAGAAAGAAAGAAAGAATGAAGACGTGGTTATATAAAACTTATATAAAAACGTTCTTTCTTTCTTTCATCTTCTTTTTTTGTTTGATTTTTTCCCTTTTTAATGTTCTTTCTTTTTTCTGTCTTTCTTTCTTTCAACAATCTTTTTTGTTTGTTTGCTTGAATGAAAGAAAGAAAGAAAGAAAGAAAGAAAGAAAGAAAGAAAGTGGCTGAAAGAAAGAAAGAAAGAAAGAAAGAAAGAAACAAACAAAGAAGGTGGTTGAAAGAAAGAAAGAAAGAAAGAAAGAAAGAAAGAAAGACAGAATGAAGCAAACAAACAAAAAGCAAAGAAAGAAAGAAAAACAAAGAAGGTGGTTATATAAAACTTATATAAAAACTTTCTTTCTTTCTTTCATCTTCTTTTTTTGTTAGATTTTTTCCCTTTTTAATGTTTTCTTTCTTTCTGTCTTTCTTTCTGTCTTTCTTTCTTTCTTTCTTTCTTTCTTTCTTTCTTTCTTTCCTTCTTTCTTTCCTTCCTTCCTTGCCTGTTTGTTTGTTTGTTTGTTTATTTCTTTGCTTTTTGTTTGTTTCTTTCTTTTTATATTTTTTGTTTGTTTCTTTCCCCTTTTAATTTTCCTTTCTTTGTTAATTAGTTAGTTATTTAGTTAGTCTTCCTTGTACAAATGAAGGTAGCTAATCAACATATTTATTCAGATTTGTTTCTCTCTCTCTCTCTCCCTCCCTCCCTCTCTCTCTCCCTCCTAAATCATGACTCAGGAAATGCTGCATCGTGATGGTTGTTAGACAGAGTCGTCTGCCAAAATGTGGTCTGAACTAAAGACAACGGTGTCTTTTTTCTCACCCAAAAGCCACGTAGAGACGCAGCATCTGGCTGCAGAAGCGCTTTCCTGGACCTCAGGGAGGTTGTGTGGGATGATTTTTTGGAAAGCGTCAGCGTGAATCTTTATCCCGAGTCTTATCTAGATTAACCTGCGGACCCTTCTTAAACCTCTTAAACGTTCCTTCGGTCCTTCTTTCATTCTAATCTTATAAAAACTTTTCAGGTCTTCTTCAGATGTTCTTCGGATGAGTAAAGGGTCCATACCTTCCTAAAAAGATTCAATGGAACCATTTACGATCAAAAGAAAATTTTGCTTTCCAGAGAAGAACAACAACGTTTGGTTTCCTTGAGATCCTACTGGTTCATGATTTTTTAACTATTTTGTTTTCATCACAATAAACTAAGAAGGGATTGGAAATGTTACACTGAAATGTTACAGGGAGTGGAACCAAAAATGGAAAACAAGCTAAGTTCAAACTAAAGTCGTAAACAAAATCATTTGAAAGTTTCCCCCTTTTCCAGTGTGATCTCTAGAAAGTAAACCTAAACATTTTCCCCAACACACTTAAATTCCTGAAAATTCATCGCTCCTCACTTCATGCCTGATCACAGAAGGATGTACTGTTAGAGAGTCGTTTATAGCAGTGTAGAAAATATCATCATCATCATTGTCTTCTGCTTATCTGGAGCCGGGTCGTGGGGGCAGCAGTCTAAGCAGGGATGCCCAGACTCCCCTCTCCATAGACACCAGCTATTCCGGAGGGATCCTGAGGCGTTCCCAGGTCAGCCGAATGTCTCTCCAGCGTGTCCTGGGTCTTCCCCGGGGTCTCTTCCCGGTGGGGTATGCCCGGAACACCTCCCCAGGGAGACGTCCAGGAGGCATCCGAAACAGATGCCCGAACCACCTCAACTGTCCCCTTTCGATGTGGAGGAGCAGCGGCTCTACTCCGAGCCCCTCCCGGGTGACAGAGCTCCTTACCCTAAGTTTAGAAAATATTGTTCCTATGATTCTGCATGCAACAAACAACACTGTAAAGTAGAAGGAAGGTCTGAAAATGTTTTCATTTTTTTTTTATTACTAGAATTACAACAAGAACACTAAACCTATAAGGTCATAAGGTCAAACATTCGTCTTGCAGAATCTGCAAAATAGTAATATCGTGAAAAAAAAAATCACCAAAAGATAAAAAAGTGGAATAAAACCAGTCTAAAAGTCTATGAACGATTTTGTAAGGTTTAATTCCCAGCATTCACTGCAACATAGCTGCATAGACGATGAAGAAATATGTTTAGGTTTTAAAGAAAAAGAAAAAAAAAAAGAAAACTCTTCTCTAATATAGAGCAGCTACATCAAATGAAAAGTTGCGCCTTCGTGTGTGACACTGTGACGGAGAAAACTGGCTGAAGATACTTTAGGCGTATTCATGAGACTTTTTACAACCGCAGAGCCGTCGTGATGTTACAGCGGGTTAGGAGGTAGAAAATCAGGCGGCTACCAGTGGATTTTGAGTCACTGATGAAGCAGTACAGGTCATGTGCCATCAACGATTAGAACCCAGAACGTGAAGCTAGCACAGTTTGGATTAAAAACACCTGAAAAACGCCTGAACACCGCGTGGTGTTGGATGATAAACAACTCTTTTTATGTTTTGTGAGAGATCTTCCTGAGTCCCTTGTTTATCCCGGGCCGTTAAACCACCCACTGTTCTTTAGAAAAATCCGGCTCCTGCACATTCTTTGCTTTCTCAGCATCATCTTTCAGAACAGGATGATGAACAATGTAAATTGTTATTATTTTTATTAAATATCTTCTTTTTATCATTTAGCACTACCCTGACTCAGAAGCTATAGAAGATATTTGAACGTTTCACAGAAGACAAAAAAATAGTCCAAGATGATGCTCCCATTCTGAGAACCCTTGAGGGACATTGTTCTTTAGCTTGTTCTTGGGAGAACCGCTTAAATGTTTGCGTAAAATGTCGTATGTTTTTGAATAAGGGATCACCCCAAACCCTGAACAGAAAATAATATAATTTTCAGCTTGTCACTCTGAGGAAACCCTTCCAACTTCCAGATGGTTCTGAGTAGCATTACACGGAGAACCCATCACTCTCCAAACACCGCTGAAGAACTTTGGTGCGTCCTTCCCTTTTCGAAGCCCCAAAAACACGTCCAGTGTGGCGCTCAGACCGTGATCTCATGCTCTCCATCATAATGACTCGCACACAGCAGAACCCCTGGCAAGCCTTGCTCATGGGTGGACCACCAGGCTCTCTATTAACTCCAGATCTGCCGCTGGGAGGCCGCCAGATGCAGGAAATGACCTATAGTGTGTCACAGGGCGCAACTCCAGCGTCACGGAGGGAGAAGGAGCCCGAGGGGTGGTGAAATGTTGTGGTGGGGGATGGACTTCCTGGAAAATATGTGTTTATCATGGCAGCCTCAGCCACGGACTTGGCTGCCAACGACACCGCACACGAGCAGAAGAAACACAGCAGGGTTTGTGTGTGAACTCGCACGTATAGTCTCAACGTGCAGTTTACTAAACTCTTCGATCCAGGACCCTAGATTAAAATGAGAAGGATACATCTTCATATCGGGGTCCAGGGACTCCTAAGGGTCCATGAATGGATTTTTTACACGGTTACAGAGTCCAAAATGACGGCAAAGTTATTAACCATTTGTTAAGTTGAAGGATCAGTTGATGTTAATGGCTTTAAATACAATATAAATAAACTCAGCATCTTGCTGATGGAACGTTCCATAACAGGAAGCCCTCAAATATCCAGAATATAACTTCCCACATGTAAACGGCTTCCTGGCTACAAAACCTTCGAGAACCCTTGCTCTACTTTCTTGGCTGATGATCTCATGTACAGACTCGGTGTAGCGTTATGTCTCTTAGAGACAATGTCTCCTCTTTGTGGTAGCTTTTAGGTATCACTGCTTACTATTATAATACTCATTTACAGCCAAGATGTGCTTTTCTTCCTCGTTTTCCATCTGTATGTATGAAGCATTTTGTAAGATTTAATTCCCTGCAACATAGCTGCGTAAATGATGACGCTACAGAGGCCGTAACTGTGTTTGGGTTTTATTTACAAGTTGAACTGTGTAACAGATTTTTTAAAGAAAAAAAAAAATTAAAACTCATCTCTAATATAGAGCTGCTACAACATTAAACACCTAAAAATACTCGGCTAAAGAAAAGTCGCGCCTTCGTGCGCGACACCGTGAAGGAAAAAATTGGGTAAAGATACTTTGATTTTCTTTAAGATGTATTCATGAGACATTTTACAACCACAGAGCAGTCATGATGTTACAGCGAGCTAGAAGGTAGAAAATCAGACGTCTACCAATCGACAAGTCACTGATGAAGAAGTACAGATCATGCGCAATCAAGGATTAGGACCCAGAATGTGAAGCTAGTACAGTTTGGATTCAAGAGTAGGTACATCAGAGGTATTTCATTTTTTTTTTGGGGGGAGGGGGATCGAAGAAACACAAAGATGTAGGAAAAAAAAACAACACGATATCCTAGTGGTACGCATATAAAAGGGAGAAAGTTCAAGGAGGCAAATGGAAGGAAAATAAGACCAAAAACAACAACAACAAACCCATGGCACCTCGTTACATCCGAGACTTGACATGAACACAAGACATAAGAGGAAAGCTATCATTATGAATCAGCACGACTAAAAAAGGAAAACAGCAGGGTAGTCCAGCTACATGTTGTGAGCGAGCACTGCTGTAATGTGTGTGAGGTGAGAGCAGGACGGCTTCTCAGAAACCTGACGGCGTCAGGACGTTCATGTCGCGCGGTTTGAGCTTGTGGGGCCGCGTCGCCTGCTTGTTGCCATCTACACTGGGAATCTCCATCTTGGGGGGAGGTTTGAAGGTGGCGGGGTCCTCGACCAGCCGAGTGGCCTGAACCTTCATCACCTCCATGGGAGTGGGCTTCTGAGCGCCTTTATAGGACTGCAACGCAAAGCCTCCTGTGATAACAGGGGTAAAGAAAAGATGGAGGGTTAAGAAGAAAAAAAGAGACTTGATGAGGGTGGGGGACGTGGGGTGACGATACTAAGGGTCATTACAGAGCTTTGTAAATGCCCCCCTCCAAATAAAAACTCTTCAATCTCTATGGGTAATAATGCATGAAGCCTTATCTAATCTAACCAAGCTAAAAATGGCTCTGCTGGTGGGATAGAAATGGACTTATGGGTTTGATATCAACATTTACTTTGAAGATTTTACAATTTTGTAAAATCCTGAGTGTCTAGTTTCACATGAGCTTCGTATTAACCACCAGTGTAGAGTGAGACATGACAAAGAAAATCATTGCTGAGCATGAACACAACAAAAACAGACGTTTTGTCCTCTGGGAGAAAAGAGTTCATCAGACTTAGAAGAGTACAGGAAGAAGAATGACTTTTTTTAAACATCAATACTGCTGCTAAGATAAACTGCCAGTGTCGAGCAATGGACCTCATAAAAAGGACAAACACCAAGATTTTGGTTAAAAATTGAATAGCCCCCCCCCGGAATTAGACAAAAATGAAGTATAACACAATGGAGGATTTTAATTCAGGAGTATTCACATTACTGCTACTGAAGAGGATTAGACTGGAAGAGCATGTATGCCGAGAGCATTGACCTACTGCAGGTATTCAGTCACGCCTCAGCAGTAACGTTGTGTACTCGCGGCTCAAAGATCAGATTGTGGTTTCACTGCCAGAGAGGCAGACAGCCATCGCTGGACTTTTCCCGGTCGACAGCTCAGCTTGCCGAGCACAATGCACGAATTGTATTCCCCCTCAAGCGCAAGCTGCACTGGATAAAAACGTCTGCCAAGTCATAAATATACATTTTCTGAAGAACGTGAAATCAGCGACGTTTTAGGAATTTCTGCAGCAAACTGTCTAATGCGTGACTCTATATATCTAGCCTTGTCTTGAATCGCTTACAAAAAATTCCTAGTCTTCAAAGCAGTTAACAGTTAAAACAATCTTTTTCTCAGAGTTTCAAATACAGCACAAAGCTAACCTCGAGTCTTAGTTTCTGTAGCGGGTGATTTCTCCAGCAGCAGATGGTGGAAATCTGCACAGTAACCAGGATGTAACTTTAGAACTTCGCGTTTCCCCACATAGCCGGTTTTGCGAAGACGAAGAGATATTTTGATCATTTATGCTAAAGATATTAGAAGAAAGTGGGAGAAAGCCTGCTATTTTCAATTCTATCTTTAAAGTTTCTTTTTTTTTTATTGTATGAAACAAACGGAAAACTGTGGTCAAATTTTGGAGACTGTTCCAGATGTAAAATCTCCAAATTAATGATCATGTTAGGACTCATTGACTCACTATGAATCATCGTTCGAGCGATTCTGTAACAGACAACGCAGTGTAATTCTCATGATTTGGAAGGACATGTGTCCTGACCATCAGTCTCTTCCTAATGAAACCAACAAGAGCTGATTAGTTCATGGATTTTACATAAAAAAGTTCTTTTAGTCTTCGTTAACCTCCAGTGCTACACACAAGCTCTCTAAATGTGTGCTCATGTGCTGGGGGATGTACCTGCTGCACCGTGGTCTATTCCAGGGTCAGTGCTGGACTTGTGGACCTGAGGCCGGGGTCCAAAAATGCTCCAGCGTTCCACAGGTCCCTCACTTGATCCTAGATCGATGCTGGAGCTAGAGCTGGAGCTGAGCTCTGAGCCTGTGAGGGAGGCCACTGAGCCCTGGCTGCTGAACCAGCTCCTGACACATACACCCCAAAAAGAACACACAAAACATACACACAGACACACACACCAAAAAAAAGACACACACACACTAAGCCTGAATGTTTTCCCTCAGGAAAATAACACGATAGTACTGCCTGCGTACCGACGCTTCTGTTTGGGGGACGACTGAG
Source organism: Hemibagrus guttatus (assembly GCA_033459395.1). Taxonomy (NCBI): domain Eukaryota; kingdom Metazoa; phylum Chordata; class Actinopteri; order Siluriformes; family Bagridae; genus Hemibagrus; species Hemibagrus guttatus. Next base: position 19,367,733 of record JAUCMX010000014.1, on the reverse strand, counting down.
GAGTTCCTGATGGTGTGGACTGGGCTGAGGAGGACTGCCTCTCCTCTTTAAAGTCAGCATTAGGCATGTGCAATTTCTACAAGTAACGACAAAAATCACAGAGATGACAGACAATTTAGAAAGCAGAATTTTGGTCTGGGTTTTATTTTGGCCGTGGCGTGCTGACTGACCTGCAGTGGCTGAGCCATGCGGTAGTAGTGCGTGTCTTCAGCAGCCAAGCCTTTGTGAGGTTTGTAGCCCGTGTCAGTGAGTCCGGCTCTTTTCTCAAAACTCTGCATGCTCTCCTGGGTCTGCTCTGAAACACAAGCAGAAATTCTCCCTCAATATTCAACCGGAGACTAGGCCACTGGAGTAAACGCTGCTCTGATTATGATTTTGTTTTCTTACTAATGATGAGCGAGTTCATGAGCACTGAAGAAGCTTTAGCTTTCACCACAGGAGCTGGAGGCTGGCTTGGCTCAAGTGCAGAGGTGTTCTTTATGCTGCTTTCGTGTTCAGCCTCCTGAAATGAAACAAAAGATAAAGAGCTTTTTATCTTAACTAAAACTCGAGAGTCATTCAAATATAAAAAGGTGTACACAATAGATACACAACATCATGCATCTCACTGCAATTAGTTTTAAATTCAAGGTGCCAACATTTTTGCTGCTGAGTAACTATTATTTGAAAACAACAGCTAAAATGTCCATGGTGAATTACCTTAAGCTCACACCCAAAATAAGATCCATACTTTAATCAAAAGTGCATTTAATTTTAGAAGCATTGTGAAAGGCAGCAAAATTCCAACATCTATAATTAGGCATCACTTTCATGCCAACAAACTATTTGCCAGTGGAGGTCAATCTAGGTCAAGAAGCTACAGCTTGATTCTGATTGGGCTTAATACAAAAATGACCCAAAACATACCTCCAAAAAACCACACGACAGAATCAAGACACAGCCGCCCCAAACCTGGGATCTGACCATCACTGAGCTGAAGAAGAAGATCTGATGCGATTCTGTATTGATGAATGATTGCGGATATCTTGCTCTGTATTGTCCACTCATATCACGTGTTACAGAAGACTTCGTGCGGTTTTTTGGCAAAGGGAATTTTGCAGATACTAAATACAAGGCTGCCAATTTTTTCCTTTCTTTTCCCTCTGAGAACAAATCAGCTCCATATTCCTTTTCAGTGCTAATTAACCACACAGACATCTCATATCCTTTTTTGTTCACCCCCACCTTTACCAGGGGTGCCAATAATTCTGCAGCAGACTGTAACTTCTCACAGAAAGAGTATTAGATAAGCGTTCTGTCCCATCCAGAAATAAGCAGACGAGGCAGGTGCAAAGATCAGTGCGACAGGAAAGTGCGTGACATTTTGATGATTTGCTATGATAGTCTTTACTTGGCTAGCGTTCAAACATATCGATATACCACTGTTGTCATGGTTACGTTTCCTGGAGCCTTTCTGTAATTGTTTTCTATAGAACTGCATTTTGCTCTGTGAGGCTTTTTAAATGTTGTTAGTGTTATTAGTTAGTGTTATTTTTAATGTTGTTTGTGTGCTTTTTCTGTAGAAAAAAAAGCTGTTTATTTACAGATATTTGTGCTAGATTTCATGGTTTACATTTAATACACAGCTTTCAGAAGATGAATTGAACATGTATTCAAATTTAAGTGATGGCCAGAACCCCGAACAACTCATTTCCATGCCTGTGACAGAAGCTGACATATACCATGTAGTCATTTATACTCGTGAAGTCGGCCAGTTTGTGAGTGGAATCACCTCAGCCAGACGGGAGAACTTCCTCTCAGGAATGACGGGCCTCCTCCACAGGTTGGTGATGTTGATGTCGGAGGGTGGAGGAGACATGGGGTGCTCCAGGTTGTCGTCGTAGTTCAGGGCACGACGGGTCATCCCCGTGGGGATAGACATGCCCCCTAGCAGACCTTCACTCACCCCAGAGCCCGCCTCTAGGGCTGCAATGACAACAACAACAGATTACAGGTTACTATTTAAACGTGGATTATAAAACATCAGTAGAAAAGTGGGCTGCTCTGGGGTAACACTATCTGGCAACCTTGAGGTAGCTTTGAATCCTTCTGTTCTCATGTACCTGTCCTGACTCACTCGTACAAGTCTCTGATTATCTTGAGATTGGACTACTGCAACTTGCTCCCTGGGTTCCATCCAAACAAGTTCCCCCATATTACCCCACTGCTTCGTTCCCACATCCAGTACTTGTCCCACCGTTTCTTAAAGCACCAGGAAGACATACACAGAGTCTTAGCACCCAGGTGGTGGAATGAACTTCCCCTGACTGTCTGAACAGCTGAGTCACTGGCAGTCTTCACACGAAGACTGAAAACTTACGTACCTAGGTAACCACATCACCAAGCACTTTCTCTTTATAAAATTTTTCCATTTATACAGTTGACGGAATTTGTTGGTTCAAACCTTGGAACAAAACGAAAGCAGAAATGAGTCCACACTAACCTGGAATGTCTCCAGGCCTGGACACCATGGCCACTCGGGACAGATTCTGTGTTCGGCAGAAATGTGGAAAATGGTAGGAACTGGCAGAATGGCTCCTACCTGTCTGGCGACAGGAGATGAAATGTCAAAATTAGTGCATCATGCAGAGCAAATCAGATTCGAAAACACGTTTAAATGTTGAATGCAATCAGCCAACCTCCTTCAGGTAATCACTAATCAGCTGAATGACCTGCGACGGACACTTATGTACGACTCAAGTCCTCTTGTTCTTGCTGTTTTTAACAAAGGGCAGATCACATATTTTGTTGCGAAAGGCTGCGCAAATCAATACAATACACAAGATGCACACAACAAAAATGAAGCCTAATGCCTTGAGCTTTCTGTAGCCATGGAACCCTTTAGCTGCGAAACTATTGAATAAATTCCACTCAGTCGGGGCAGATTATGACAATATTTAAATATGAATGGAGTAACATTTTGTATATTCATGAGAACCAGAGAGCTTTTTATTCTTGAACTTTCCACCAACAGAAGATATTTATAGACTTGTTTTTTTTGGTCATGTGGTTTAGATTAAACTCAAATTATTCATTCAAATTATTAGAGATTAAATTAAAGTCAGTCCATTCGAATATTAAATAACAATCTCAGTGATAATTAATGATAAGGTACAATTTCCATCACTTTAAGTAAATTTATGGAACGGTGGAACCCCTGGCTATGTGTTCCGGGATCCCCTATTGACCTAAATATTAAACTGCATGATTTCCAGTTTATCAGATGCATCAGTAGTGATCCATTCCATGGCAGATACTGATACTTGGATCAATAGTGATTAACAGTAGCGTCACAACTGCTGGGAAGACACCTGACAAAAGAGTAGATTATATTCAATTGAGCTTTTCTTTTCTTTTTTTTTAAATCAGTTTTCCCGTATAGTTACATCATCATGTAAAAGGTCAGGACACTGATACATGAGCAGTATAACTCTGAACTGGAAGACAGCCAACTGAGACAAGCAAAAATAAATAAATAAATAGATAGATAAATAAATAAATAAACAAACAAACAAACAAACCCTCCTCAAACAGCAATGTTTAGAAGTCACCCCGTCTGGGTGAAAGGTGATTCTGTGCTAGAGCGGACGTCCAGAAAAGCCTGACCAAAGCAGATGTGCTGGGGAAGTAATTTGTGTGTATTTACCAGTGCAGGGGGTTGAGACCTGAGGTACTGCTGCTATAGGGCAGGATCCTGCTGAGTCACACAAGCTGAAGGTCGCATGCTGAGCATTGTGGGATACCGAAAGAAGTGCGGGGAGAGAACTGTAAAAGAGACAAGTCATTAAAACTGCTCTGAGTTGTATTGTGTGATGCTTAAAATAATTCTTTATCTTACAAAAATGCCACTACTATTATTAATAATAATAATAATAATAATAATAATAAAAAGCACTTAGGGCTATTTTTGTACAGATAATGACTGAAAACACAAAACAAATGTCTGCTTGTCTGACTGCCTGCGTTCATGCCCGTCTCCAATTACAACCGCGCCCTTAGGTGCAGCTTAATGCTGCTAATGAGCAGTGATTGCGTTTCAGTGTGGCACTACTGCCGCACACTGATGAAAGTGAAACTGTGATGTGATGCGATGGTGGTGAAGGGAGTCACGTTCGCTTCAAGCCCAGATTTCAGTTCTGTTTCCTAGCTACCCGGAGGGGTGAAATAACACACAGCAGAATGTTGACTTAATCTTTTAATGCAGCTTAGGTGCTACTTGCTTTTAACTCGATAGGTGCAAAAAAATCCAAGTCAACATTTTCCCAAGAAACACCCAACAATGGAGAGCAGAGAAACCATGGCAAAACAACATGTACAAATAAGACCAATGTTTACCCATTCAGCCCTTTTAATCATCTTCACTAACCGCTTTAATCCAGTCGCATTTTGTGTGGTTTAAATTACTTGCTTTTTTTAAAAATATATATATTTTGGGGGATTGGTCAAATTACATGCAGGAATTGAAGGGATTAGTTAAACTTCTTGTGGCATGAGCGGGACTGATCAAATTGCATGCACGAGTAGGCAGGACTGATCAAAGTTCATGCAGGTTTGGTGGGATTGGTCAAACTTTGTGTAGGAGCAATGGGGATTAGTCAAGCTTCATGCTGGAATGGGAAGGACTGTCGAAACTGTTGAAGAAGGGAAGAGACTGATAAGCAAGTGGGTGGGATTGGTCAAACTTCATGGGCGAGTGGGTGAGATTGGTCAAACTTTTTGCAGAAGTGGGTGGGATTAGTCAGCCTTCCTGCAGGATGGGCAGGACTGATCAAACTTCATGCAGGACGTAGTGGGATTGATCAAACTTTGAGAGAGCAGGGGGGATTAGTCAAGCTTCATGCTGGAATGGGCAGGACTGTCAAAGAAGGGGAGGGATTGATCAAACTTCATGCAAGAGTGGGTGGGATTAGTCAAACTTCATGGGCGAGTTGGTGAAATTGATCAAAGCTTGTGAGGGAGCAGGAGGGATTAGTCAAGCTTCATGATGGAATGGGCAGCACTGTCGAAACTCTTAAAAAAAGGAGAGGGATTGATCAAACTTCATGCAAGAGTGGGTGGGATTAGTCAAACGTCATGGGCAAGTGGGTGGGATTAGTCAAACTTCATGGGTGGGATTAGTCAAACCTTTTGCAGACATAGATGGGATTAATAAACCTTCTTGGAAGGATGTAACAAATTCCATGCAGGAGTTGGTGGGATTGATCAAACTTTGTGAGAGAGCAGGAGGGATTAGTCAAGCTTCATGCAGGAGTTAGTTGAATTGGTCAAACTTTGTGATGCAGCTGGGGGGATTAGTCAAGTTTTGTGCAGGAGTTGGTGTGATTGGTCAAACTGTGTGAGTGATCAGGGGATTAGTCAAACAAAAGGACAAAGCATTGAAAACATGTAAAAGTATATGTAATTTCCTGGGAAATCTTTGACTAGACAAACAGTAATATAAAGTCAAACAGACATACCGATACTACTGACAGTAAATTAGAGGCATGTATACTTTTAACAATAATTAGTACACTTGACTAAAAACGAACCTTTTGTCAAAACCGAACAGAAAACCAGAAGAAGTAAATCTGATGAGGGTCACTCAAAATGCCATTTAAATAACCTTCATGGTCTCGGTGTCTCATGACAATGCCGTAAATTATTTGATTGGATTATAACGGTATTTAGAAATATTCTTTATCCTCTGGTAAAGATGTTTAGTGAAGCGTGGAGAAGTCCTCTGGTCTATTAGCTACCGCTAGCGGTACACAGGGACGATGATGTAATGTTAGCAGACGTATTCGTGCAGAAACATCAGCACAAAACTAAATGATTACAGCGATAATCATTAACAATAAGCAAAGAACTTGTTAACCTCGTAATGACATGAATAATGCCAGGTAAAACGCAGGATTAACGCTTTTTGTTTAGCTGCTGAACCCAGAAGCACAACAACCCGAATAGTTAAAATATTGCGCTAATTTACCTGGCCCGATGTTTCAGGAGCTAGCTAGCCCCACGTCGGTAGCTAACAATTCAAAACATGTAGCGAGATCACAGTAAATCAAGCTATTTTAACACATAAAAATGGTATCTCCGCAGCACCGCTTTTTATCTCTGCCATAACTTCCCTTTAGCTGTGTGTGATTGAAAACACAGACCGGTATGGAGTGGTTTTTTTAACTCTCACTAAATCTCGCGATAATTCAGGTTGCCGCTGACTCAATTGTAGTACTGTAACCTGCCACAGGAGGCAGGAAGTGACTATTGCATCCTGCATGCATCCTGTCATATAAGTACATTTTACTCAGCTTACGTTATTAGCACAGTAGCAACAGTACGAAGTAAATAGTACATAATGCTGTCTGAAGCAGTTTAGTTAGAGGATTCACGAATCTTTACCAGTTGTACCATGTAAACTACAAAAATGACACATATGAACACACACATGACCTAGTGACAGCCATTACTTTGCACATCTATCTATCTATCTATCTATCTGTCTGTCTGTCTGTCTGTCTATCTATCTATCTATCTATCTATCTATCTATCTATCTATCTATCTATCTATCTATCTATCTATCTATCTATCTGTCTGTCTGTCTGTGTCTGTCTGTCTGTGTGTCTGTCTGTCTATCTATCTATCTATCTATCTATCTATCTATCTATCTATCTATCTATCTATCTCAATGGGACCAATGGTGCTCAGTGTTTGGTCCTTGGAAACAATGGTGATTGGCCATTGGGACCAGTTGCGATCATTGATTGTTCATGGGAACAATGATGAGCAGTGACTACTCATTGGGAACAATGGTGAGCAGTCATTAGTCATGGGGTACAATGGTGAGAAGTCATTAGTCATGGGGTACAATAGTGAACAGTCATTAGTCATGGGGTACAATGGTGAGCAGTCATTAGTCATGGGGTACAATGGTGAGCAGTTATTCGTCATTGGAAACAATGGTGAACAGTGGTTGGTCATTTGGAACAATGGTGAGCAGTGATTAGTAATTGGGAAATATGGTGAGCAGTAATTAGTCATTGGGAACCAGGGTGATTAGTGTTTGGTCATTTGGAACAATAGTGATCAGTGATTGGCCGTTGTGAACACTGCATCCCAGAACTGCACCTTAGTTTGGATTTACACTGATGATGACTCATACAATAAACAGCTGTGATGAGCGCTGGAGAGTTGCATAGAGTCAGAACAGCTGCTAACATCTGCTCAGAAAGTTAGAGCTAGATTCATCACTCTCTTCTTTTACATCAGAATGCATGAAAACACTGAATCACTGCTACTAATGCTCCACCATAACACAACTGTAAGGCAGGTAGAAAACACTTATTGATTCATTCAGCCAAGTTAATAAGAGGCCAGAGATGATCTGCTGACAAAGATTTACCAGATTTACCAGTACAGCATGTGTTTGGCCAGCTGGTAGCTTATCAGACCAAGCTGAATATATCAGCAGGGTTAAACTGCCATAGCATCCTAATAACCATCATCAAAATATTGATTAACCTAGAGTCTGTAACCATTCGTTCATCTCGGATATCTAATTTATTAGATATCATGAACACTGGATGCAAGGGAGGAAAACATCCTGATGGGATGCGAGTCCACTGGAGGGCACCATGTACGCACACCTTCACGCTCATTCACACATAGAGGAAGTTTAATGTAGCCAGTTCACCTACCAGTGTGGTTTTGACAGGTGTGAGGAAACCGGGGAACCCTGAGAAAACCCACAGAAACATGAGAACAGCATGCAAAACTCACAGAACAGACCTGCTGTGATTTTCACTTGGGATAACAAACAACAGCTTTGATTTTCACTTGGGATATCTAGTGATGTAGTGATAATGGCTGATCTACATAAATGTAACATAAAATAAACCTAATTATTGAAAAGAAAATAATAATAGACCAAAAATGAAGACATAAAACACCTTTTTATTAAAAAAAAAAAACGGATAAATGAACACGATTTCAAAGACATACAAAAGAACATATTACACTGTCCCATTTGTTATTTTTATTCAAAGGAGTGGCATTCACAATAATAATAATAATAATAATAATAATAATAATAATAATAATAATAATAATAATAATAATAATAATATACAGAATTTGGAATGAATAAATAGAAAATCATTTACAAAATCCATGCAGCTATATTTTCTATGGTTCATAATTTAACAGTTAAATTACCTGCAATCACTGGAATGCCAAATCATTACTGGAATCTTTTTTTTTCCAGGGTTTGTGATTAACAACAGTCATATAAGCATAACAGTACAGCGCTTAATTTGCTTTTCTTCATGTAAATGCTTCGGATTCGAAAGAAAATTTGAAAAACGGGGACGATTTAAAAGTGTGGTATATTTTCTGATACACTTTAACACAAATGTCTTAGATATATCCCAGTGAGCTCAATGACATGAAAAATACATTGCCTAATGTTTATGAGACAGATTTGGGGTAGTAATAACTGAATAATTATGGACGTAGGACGTAGAATAGAAGAGTGTCGTGATTATGACATCAGAATGAACTTTGGACTGACTTCAAATATCAACGTGGGCAAATTTTAAATATTCGCAAACATCTGTGTAGGCAGCAGATGGCAGCGAGTTATTGCTTGTGTCAAACCACAAGCTTTAGATCAGTGTTAAATTAAATTAAAACCCTTTCATTTGGTTGTTGTGACTCTTTCAGCAGTTGGATTTTTTTTTACCCAAACTGGAAAACAAGGCGGAACCGGATCTCTTTGGGAATACTAAAATAAATAAATAAATCATAAATATATTCACCCACAGATTGTCATTCCGATGTACATACGGTTCTTTCAGATACACGAGGGCGAATATGAGGAGGGTAACAAAAACAGCATTTTTATATTAGTTCCCTGGTTCAGAATAAATTAGGAGTCTCGAATCTCTCAGAAATATCTCGGGACGTCTTTGTCAGCACAGACCGTGACGATCCTGAAGTCGATGCTTTGCCTTAGCTGCCATATACAGTATGACATACGCAAACAGGATACTAAAAAAATGCAAAGAAATCTTATAATAAACACACAGTGATATCTTTTTGTGCATTGTCTTGACAATGGATCATTTTCTACCATCTAAAATGTAGGTACAGAGCATTCTATTGTAGTAAAGCATATTGAATGTTTGATTTTTTTTTTTTTTTTTTCATTTTCAAATCACCAAACAATGTTAATGTCTTCCAACAATCAATACAGTTATTGATCACAACTGGACATGACTGGACTGACACTGACCAGTTTAATCACTGACATTTAGCATAACTCTACACTGTGGTGTGGCATTAACACATCACCATCTATAGGGTCACTTTTGCTTAGTTTAAATCTAAAAATGGTTAGGCATTTAAACCTGAAACCATGAAGTCACATCATTCCTCTAGTTTTGATATTGATAAATGTTTGTTTTCAACATCGAGTGGATATAGAGCTAGCGAGAAACGGAGCAGCGTTACTTCTCAGCGATAGCGGGTAGCATGCAGGCACGGATACGGGCTTCCCTCCATGAACTCCGGCACTCGGAGATCCAGTGCGACACGATTGTTTGTTTGTCCACGCTGCGGCTGCTCTTTGCTCTCGAACCGCAATGGGCGCCGTCGACCTTGCTGCCGTCTAGCTTCTTTCTGCTGAGCGGCGAGCGCTGTGGCACAACGGGAGAGGGGACAGACTCTGGTAGACGCAGATCAGGGCAAGTGCTTTTGTTCCGTATGTCAAGACCAGGGCAGGGCACGCTGCGTGCCCTGCGAAGGGGAATGCTGCCCCTTCTGGAGGATGAGGAGGAAGCTTCTGCGTCTCTGTAGCCGTAGAGGTACTCCAGGGGGTCAGTGGAAGTCGGACAATCCTGTTCTGAGCCTTGGGCTTGCTCTGGATCTGAGGAAGAAGCCCTCGGTGTCTCCACTTTGGGTGACTGGGTTGTCGAGGTGTCACCATGGTGGGTTAGGGGCTGCGCAAGCTGGCGCAAACGGTGTGGGCGCAAGCATGGCTTCGGAGAGTCTAGCCTGCCGATGGACAGGATGTCAGGGTCTGGCTCGTGCAAAGGGAAAGTAGGCCGGGCCAGTTGGCAGATGGAGTGGAAGTAGTCCTGTGCACTGCTGTGCTGGCTGTTGGTCTGGTTCAGGTCATGCACGAGCTCTTCCGAACCCTCACGGATGGTTGGGAGGCCTCGCTTAGCCAGCAGTCTAGATCTGGGCCGCATCACTGCGTAGACAAACATGGCTTCATTATTGTCTGTTCATTCATACTCTCCTTATTCCTTACTGTATGCTGTATATAATTACCATATTTATAATTACCAAGCACCATTTTTACATATGTTCTACATAAAGCATGGATGAACATACAGCTTCTTTGACCAAAGCATTAATCTAATTTCTTTGATATCGGTTCATTTTTCTGTAACTGCACATAATCAATGCACATAACGTGAGACATCGGTTACGGGAAAGTGTGCAAGCCCAGTCTCCATGGTAACTTCTCTTCCAGTTACATCTCAGATTTCATTTCAACTGGAAAGCGCAGACATGCACACGGCGCACACGGCACACACGTACACACACGCGCACACACACACACACACACACATACACGCACACACAAATAAACACACTCTCAGTATTGATACTGAAATGTATACACAATTCAAAGGCTACCAGCTCTCCTCCTCAACATGAGCACAACCCCACCATTTGGGTGAAAGAACAAAATAAATAACCCAACGCCCCCTCCATCTCTCCCTCCCTACCCCTTTCTCTCTCTCCTAATGTTTACCACCTAAACCTGCCAATTACTTTCTGAGCTCCTGAGAACCAAGATGGCTAAAAACCAAGCCACAAAAAGCACACGTCTTCCTTTTTTCGCCCCTCCGACGCCTCTTCACGGTGCACACCTGGCAGCAAGAGAATCCCTTCAACTTGCAGTCTTCTGCTGCGCATTTATTGAATTCACATGAGCTCAGAATCTAATTTGCTGTCTGCTTCATTGTTGACTATCATCTCCTAATCCTTCTGTTCAATTCCTTTCTCAGAACTAGAGCTAAACGCCGGAGAAGCTGAGGTGAAAATGGAGGAATATGGAGAATATCGAGATGCTCCCACCTCCTCTATGTGTCAGGTACCTGGGGGTCTCTTAGAGTCTCCTCTGCCTCCTCTTCTCTCCTGGTTCTTCACAGCTGCTACTGCTCCCTGCCACAGCCCAGCACTCAACTGCTGCTCCACGAGTAAAAACAACGCTTTCCCCCTCCTCACTCTCCTTCTCTTTCTTCCCTACGCATGCACTCTCCTGCACTCTCTCTCTCTTTCTCTCACTCACTCGCTTCCTCCACCCTCCTTCAGTTTGGGCTAAAAATAGCACCACCGGTTCATTCCCGTCCCCGTAGCTGTGCACAATCATTTGCAAAATGGATTCGGCTGATGCGAGGAGAGGAGAGTGTTGATAGAGGAAGGGAGGGAGGGAGGGAGCGAGGGAGAGAGGGACGAGGCCAGCCAGTAGGAGGATTGAGAAGAGGACGAGGCGTAGGAGAATGAAAGAGAGGAATGAAAAAAAGGCTTTGTCATTGTGTTAAAAGATGACGACTGATATATCGGATCAGGGCCGAGTTTCGTAAAAGCACAAAGATCATTGTTAAGATCAGCGTTAAATGCTCTCTCTAACCCTCTAAGATCTTAAGATGCTTTTGGGAAACTCGGCTCACATTAGTCAGCGATCAGTCAGTGCTTTTTGTTTTGTCAGCTGTAGCTAGAGACTCGTTACACTTAATGCACAGGATTATTAGATCATTTGTTTCCAGACTGAGATCAAAATTACTCCCAAGACTGTGCCTCCTATGTTGGTTCAAGCGATTACCACTTTTATACAGCTTATAAGTGTAGTCTTTACCAGAAGTTGATTTAAATCTAAAATTTTGGCCTGACCCCCCGTCATTTTCAAGATATTATGCTGAGCCTTATGCGTGACAGTCTTATATATATATATATATATATATATATATATATATATATATATATATATATATATATATATATATATATATATAATATATATATATATATATATAGAGAGAGAGAGAGAGAGTCATGTTGCTTTGTGTCTATATTAATACTTGGCTACGTTTATGCTCCTGAGGCTTATGATTGCAGGGCAAACTTAGGCAGAAATAAAACTACAGCTGATTGCTCTCATTGCACTCAGAAATATGTGTGTGTGTGTGTGTGTGTGTGTGAGTACTGCCAGAATAAACACATTCCCTCATTCGATTTCTAACTGCACTTTAAGAAACGTTAACCTCGCCAGGTTTTTCCTCCTAACACACACACCCACACACACACACACACTCACACACACTCACACACACACGGCAAACAAAATGCTGACGAAGCATCGACTTTCCCGAATACAGCTTAACTTTAAATTGCTGTCAGGAGGGTAAGTAAGGAATCAAACCTGCCATGTAATGTGATGAGGTCATACGTTTTTATTTATGTCATACGTTTAACAGTTTGTAGCTACATTAAAGGTTATCACTTCTGTGAAAACTATAGTATTAAAATTTTGGTAAAGTTTGACCATTACAAAGCTCTGACACTAGAGACTCCTTCCATAAAGCATGGATTAAACATCTCTTTACAAAAAACACCGTCATGTCAATCCTAGTCCCTGTGAATTAGCTGTTACTATGGAAACAATAACACACAATATCAAGACAATATCAATATCTTTTAAGCTAAAAAGTCCTGTACCTGGAGAAAACGATAACGTCTGTAGCTCCTTGTAGTTCCTTCTCTGTTCTGAGGTTGAGACAGTAGTCCGGGTTTTTACGTCTCACACCTTTATAACTCTGTTTACAGTATTATCTGAGAGGCAGAGCTTGAAAAAGGGGTGGGGATCAAATTTGGATAGTTTGAAGCAGACAAGGTGGAGCAGTTGCAGTTTGGCGTGTTTTTACCGAACGGACCTTTTTATTTCACGCACTCCGAACCCTGGCTGTCCATCTATCCGCCATTTCCAACCTTTCCTCCATGCGTTCAGATCGGATTCACAATTACAGCCGATCTATCATGCTAAGTACAAGAGTGCCTCGATGAGAAGGATGCAGTTGGAAAGAAAGACAAATAGAGAGAAAGAGAGACGGGGGGAGGAAAAGACGAGGTGAGGAAAGGGGAGCGTGTCTCCTAGAGCTGTTTAAGTAGGTCACAATCACAAGCCAGAAAGAAAAATTGGATTCAATGAGAGCTTTACGGCTACAACTGATGCCAATTGTGACCTGGTCGGTGTTTAGAATGAGAAAATGAGATACACAGTCAGGAATCAGGAAGAGGAATCGAATCGAACAGGAAGGAGCTGAATCACACGTTCGGGAATCCTGCATCAATCTCGGCCTTCGGTGTAGAAGCAGAATTCTGCTGTGTGTTTGGTTTCAACCACAAATATTCCATCCGACACTGTGTGGTTTCCTTGAAGGAATCAGTGCTCAGGTTTTATCATCAACAGCTAACGATATTTGCTTAGCAGAATATTTTCTGAGATTTAGGTTGTGTTTGGTTGCCACATGCAATCCGTCAGATAGTTTTCTGGGTAGTTTTACTTATTTAGGGTTAAGCAGGTACAGTGAGGAATTAATACTGAAGAAGTAAGAATTACACACACAAAAACAACAACAAAAAAACCCACAGATCTTGGGCTTAAATCTATTTTTCTTGCATGTGTTAAATCCACAGCCTATACTATTGGAGTATATTTGCAACCCTGCCCATTGATCGCTATCTTTATACTTCCAGATAGACAAAGGAATTTAATAGTTTCACATTATTGTTGGCCAGACGTTGCCTTCTCCTACAGTGGAAGTCCACTCTCCCACCTTCTCACTCGGAGGGGCTAAAAGAAAAAACGTTTTTCCTTAAGCTCGAGAAAATTAAATATACAATAAGAGGTAAAACTGGCAGCTTTTTCATAAATTGCAAGCATTTCTTTCATATTTCACAGGCCTTCAGGTTTGCTGGACTAGTCTTTTTTTCTTTTTTCTTTTGTTGGAAAACTTTACATGAACGTGTAAAAAGTAAAATAAAATATTCATTCTCTACCGCTTATTCAATCTATTCTCAGGTCACGGGGAGCCTGTGCCTATCTCAGGCATCAAGGCGGGATACACCCTGGATGGAGTGCCAACTCATCGCAGAGCACACACAATCGCGGAGGTTATGTGATCCATATATATACACACACACACACACACACACCCGGAGGAAACCCCTGAGGCACGGGGAGAACATGCAAACTCCACACACACGGCGGAGGCGGGAATCGAACCCCCAACCCTGGAGGTGTGAGACAAACGTGCTAACCACCAAGCTACCATGCCCCCCTCGGTCCTTTCAGTTAACGTTAAACTTTCCATAATGCAAACCTTTGCTCTTAGTTGTCTGAGCAACCTTCATAGAAGGTTATGAAGCAAACATTTCACACGCATTCGTTTTTAAACGGTTACAGCTTAGTTGGAAATGACTTCTGAAATAGTTTTTTGGTTCGAGCAAACGAACCTGCAACATCATTTGTTTTTCACGTGGGTTGTGATGTCACACGCCTCCATCCTGACTGGCTTCACAACAAACCCGTACCAGCATGAACTCATCCTGCCTGCTCTGTGCTCCAGAAGTCACCTGTGTTTTGTTTCGATCCTGCTGAGAGCAAAATATGTTTTGAGAACAGACATAAAGTGCGCTTTGACCTACAAAAAACCCAAGTCAAAATTGTTTTGGATTTTGGTCGGATTCCGTAGCAGAGAGACGGCCGAGTGTCATGCCCATGCGAAGTTCAGGATCTCTGACATCCTCGGAAAAGATTCTCTAGTCATGTCAGTGTTGGTGTTTTTAACAGATAAAGAAGAATTTTAGGTAAAATAAAGACTAAATGATTTCCAGTGTGCCACATTGAATCTTTGGAACTGTCTCAGACACAAATAAAGTAATATTATAGGCGTTTTTACAGATGCTTTAGTCATCCCAGATTCTGGGGGCGGAGCTTCGTTAAACCAAACTGTTTGAGACTAAATCTTAACTGTAAATCTTAACTTAACTGACTAAACTGTTAGGAAAAAATAAGGAGCAAATCTTACCTAATGCACCTTTAACTGAATCTGTCAACACAGAGCGCTCAAGGTGTTGGTGAAAACAAATGGGAGAGGTTACATCTGACCCAGTTCTGTCTTTGTGTGTTGTTATGGATCACAGGGAGTTTTGGCTGCGTTAGTTTGGCACGCGTCAGGACGTGTTAGTTCTACGAGTAGATACTGTAAACAGGGAAAGTCACGAGGATATTACAGCGTAAACACCTGACAGAAATTCTTCAAGATTTACTGTGTAGGTCTGTGTCAAAAGTCCGAGAATGTCAGAAACGGTTTCTTGTTTTTTTGTTTATTTCTTTTTTTAAATCAGTGCCTCTTTATAAAGTAATACGAAGGAAATTTCGTCCACAGTGTCCACAGTGTTTTAGATACCAGGTGTGTGACTCGACTGGCACAAGAAAAGCAAACATACATCGTACGACTTTAAACAAGGGAAATTCTGGTTGATGATTAATGACTTGGCACACACACACACACACACAGAGGCAGACTATTTACAGACTAGCAACCATTCCTCACCTTGTTTTCATCAATTTGTCATGTTGTCCTTCATATCGCTTTCCCTTTATGGCTACAGAAACGATAGCAGAACAGCTTTAATTATTGTGATTGCTTTAAGGAGTGTACTAAAGCAAACAGCTTGAGAAATCATCTGATTTCTCAGTAATCACCCTGTAACTTTCGCGTCTAAAAATAGAGCACCGCTAATAAAATACCAATCAGTTACAATACATGCCAAAGACATGCCTACAAACAAGAGAGCTGAAGCTAATCCTGAAGGTCGAGCTTTCTGAATTATTCAGGAACATGACTGACAAGTAAATACAGAGAGCTTTTTGTGTTCATTGTTTGGGTTTTTGCGCTTTATACACACTTTGTCTTTTATCATGATTATATAATGCTGTTTAATAGTGCGGAGATAACTATACAGGGACTAATCAGTTTTTTTTTTTTGTATGTGCCCACTATTCATCATGAAATCTTGGAAAACACTGAAATAAACACTTCAGTAAATGACAGTTTCTCAACCTCAGCTACCTCTCTCACGTTCATAATCGCTCCTAACTAGACGCTGTGACTTAAAGATGCCGTGAAAATCTTATGATCTAATGTGATACTATAAGCTGAGGAATATGCAATCATTCAAAACCAAAGAACTGTTGTTTATACTTAACACAATACTTAACACTTCATTTCGACAGTTTTTGGGTTTGTTACAGACTAAAAAAAAATCCGAAGAGTTTGCTAACAGGATCTGCTACGAAGCTTGGACTTGGAAGTTGACTTGGAAGCTAGACAAAACAGGGTCCTTTAATCCGATGCAACTTTTTATTTATCTTCCCAATTTATTTGCTGTTATTTTTTTTATTTCTGTGTTTGTAAAATGCTTCAGGAAATCCTTCAGGGTTTGACCTTGACATCACACTCACGAAAGCTGTTAAGTCAGGGTTAATAGACGAGAAGAAAATCGTCGAAAAAGACGAGTGGATGAAATATCAGGATAAGAAAATCAGCAGAAATTTCACGTTCTCATACGTCCACTCTGGTTCTGTCTTCACTCGCCTGCCATCCTGTTTTGCCTTCATTTTAATTTTACGGTCCTCATTTCCTGCTTTTCTCACCCCTGTTGTCATGTTCACACCTGTTTGTCGTTAACCCTCATTAGTCATTGTGTGTGTGTGAGTGTGTGTGTGTTTACGTGCCTGTGCACGTGTATTTGTATCCAGGTCTGGGAAAACACTCCAAATAGTCACATTTTATACTATATAAAATTCTGAAACCTACATAAGTTCCTGAGCTAAAATGTTTTTATTCTTCTTATTAATTATTATTATTACTATTATTTTTGTATGTATCTCAGACACAAGTAAAGTCACAAGTTTTTCTATCTCAGACCCAAGTCACAAGTCCAGATTTTTTGGACAGCTGAGTTTAATTTTATTCGCCACACTCATGTCTGATTACTGCCAGACCTGTTGAATCAAGAAATCACTTAAATAGAACCTGTTTGACAAAGTGAAGCATGTTAAAAAGATCTCACGATCTAAAGAAATTCAAGATGAGATACAAAGTAATTGACATATATCAGTCTGGGAAAAAGGGGTTTCAAGGCCATTTCTAAGGCTTTGGGACTCCAGCGAATGACTGTGAGAGCCGTTATCCACAAATGGAGAAAACTTGGAACAGTGGTGAACCTTCCCGGGAGGTTACTCTAAGAGTGCAACCACGACTCATCCAGGAGCTCATAAAAGAACCCAGAACAACATCTAAAGAACTGTATGACTCAATTGCCTCAGTTAAGGTCACGGATCATGATTCAACAATAAGAACGAGACAAAATGGGCAAAAATGGCATCCATGGGAGAGTTCCAAGGCGATAGCCACTGCTGACCGGAAAGAACACAAAGGCTCATCTCACATTTGCCAAGAAATATCTTGATTATTCCCAAGACCTTTGGGCAAATAAATGACTTGCCATAATTGATGGAATTGTGAATTCTGCTCTCTATCAGAAAATCCTGAAGAAGGATGTCCGGCCCATTTAGTTCCAAAGCAGCAGACCAATGATCTGAAACACATCAGCAAGTCCACCTCTGAAAGGCTCAAAAAACAAAACAAAACAAAAACAACATTATGGAGTGGCCTAGCCAAAGTCTGGACTTAAATCTGATCGAGATTGCTGTGGCATGACCTTAAACTCATTGCCAGTTATCACAAACGCTTCACTGCAGTTGTTGCAATAATAAATGAAATCATCATTTAAAATCTACATTTTGTATTTATTCGGGTTATCTTTGTTTAATATTAAAATTTGTTTGGTGATTTGAATCATTTGTGACAAATATGCGACAAAAATAATAATAAAAAAAATCAGGAAATACTTTTTCACAGCACTGTAAAGTCTCAGACACAAATTATCTCACAAATTCTAGGATTTTAACATTCTCACAAATTTGAATAAAAATTAAATTTTTTTTTATTTAATATGGAATGTCATTTTATGTTTAATACTACTACTACTAATAATAATAATATCAGCATCCTTCATTTTATTATCTAATTTATTCTTCTAAATAAGTAAAACATATCCGTCTTTGCTCACACATCCATGCTGGAAAAAAAACCCTGCTTACTAATGAATCCTGTTAGCAAAATTTCCCATTTCGACACAATTTTGCACATTTAAACACTACACGTGTGGTCTCTAAAGGTGTTTAGATCATTTCCAAACGAAGCTGTGAGGCTTTTGTACAATTCACTATGGCATAGAACCATCAACTTCATCAAAGTCACACACTGACTATATTTATCGCCATGTTGCTGTGATTCTGTGGAGAGTGTTCCTGGTCTCGTTCACCCTCCTGCCTTTTTTGGGTTCTACTTGCCTCTGTTTTCCACCTTTACCTGCCTGGATGAACTCTGATAGTAAACAGCTGCCTGTGATCTGTTCCCACTACAATTCCTGGAAGAAGCTTAACAAACATGCTTTGAGTGCACACATGACCTCTCTCTCTCTCTCTCTCTCTCTCTCTCTCTCTCTCTCTCTCTCTCTCTCTCTCACATGTGGATATGGTAATATTACAATTCCATTATCAAAATAAACCATCTTCCTCTATAGTTCGTCTATAGTTTTGCCTGATTAGAAAGGATGTTGATTAGACGATCTAAATTACTGACAATGCTAATCTGATCCAGCGAGCTGTGGAACTGTCAGGATGGAAATACTGAGGCTGAGGCTGAGGCAGATGCAGGTAAGTCGGCTTCAATGAGCAGATAACAAGAAATGGCAGGCAAAGTCTGGGTCAGTAAACAGGCAGAGGTCATGTGATTAGCAAACAACACAACATGGGCTAGGAAAGAACTCGTGAAAAGAAATACAGGCTCTTTATCTGAACCTGAGCATCAGGAACAGAGTGTGGACTGAGTATGTGAACTGTGAATGAAAGCATCTTAAAAAAATATCTGGGAGATGTGCATGTGGCTCACTAGGCCACGGCAGCCATGTTTGAAGGCCGTGGTGCATGCTGTGATGTGGAGCTCATGGATTGTCATGCCATGATGATAACTAGCCAGGATCTGAATATTTGATGCGCAATTATCATTCAATTGATTTCAATTCAATTTTATTTGTATAGTGCTTTTAACAATGAGCATTGTCTCAAAGCAGCTTTACAGAATATAAAAAACATAGTACAAACGTTCACGATCAATATTTCAAATACGAAAAATTCAAGATTAATATTAGACTTTTATTTAAATTTGTTTGTATTAATCCCTAATCCATAATTATCAGCAAACTAAAACCATCATAACTGCATCAACACCTTAACAATGACATCATAAAAAACTGACAGCTTGACAAGCAAACTTGCTTTTCTGTTTAAAATAGTAAGCGTGATGTCAGAGATGTCCAGCTTGACCAGTTCTTTTTGTTCTCTCAACTTCCTGTTTCGCTCAGTATTCAGTAGATTGTTGCCTATAGAATAAATCAAGTGTCATAGCCTCATGAGATAATTTTTTTTGAGGTTGTGTTGTTATTTAATGCTGTCTTGCGCCACCAAATTCTGTGGTCACAATTTGCTCCTGGTGACATTTATATTATTTTTAATATCAATTTTTGGGTTTATACGGTCATAAGATGTATCACACAGTTAGCCCAGGACAGAGCATGCCCTCTTAGGTCCAAATGGGACCTGTGCACACTCCTAAGGTGTATCAAAGACAGTTTCACTGCCCACTGGGTCATCCCACAGCCCCAACCTCACACACAGCTCAGAAGACTGAGCTACAAAGCAAGTGAAAATTAGGGGAAAAAGAAACATTTCACAATTTTAGGTCATAAATCCAAATAAATGTATGTTGCATGATTCCGGTGTTGTGCCAGATTGTAGGTATGATCTAGTGTTATCTTATATCTAAATAAAATACAGTGGAACCGCTGCATACAAATCGAATTCGTTCTGGACACGAAAATTTTCCCATAAGAAATAATGTAAATTCAGATAATCCGTTTCAGCCATCCAAAAATATTACCAATATTCCCAATATGACGCGTATGTAAACTGTATAGTTGCTTACAAAGAACTGACACAAGCCATCCATTCCATGTTAAAGGTCCTCACAGGAAGTCGTGCCACCAAGCTTGGGCTAAAAATAGAACAAACCTCCCACGCCACTGATCTGTCAACAAAAAACCACCCAAAAAATCACCTAGCTTTTGGCTCACTTGGCTTTCCACTGACGCAAACAAGTTTTAAAAAGCTCCCGGACGTGCGTGCAACTTAGCCAGCGTTCGGTTCGGTTTGGTTCGCTTCGTTTGTATGCTGAAAATGCCTCGTATGCCGTTGCAAATTTCAGTTCTTAAGGCGAAAATTTGTAAGGGAGGGCATTTATATGCTGAGGTTCCATTCATTCATTGTCTACCGCTTATCCGAACTATTCTCGGGTCACGGGGAGCCTGTGCCTATCTCAGGCGTCATTGGGCATCAAGGCAGGATACACCCTGGACGGAGTGCCAACCCATTGCAGGGCACACACACACTCTCATTCACACACTATGGACAATTTAGAGATGCCAATCAACCTACCATGCATGTCTTTGGATTGGGGGAGGAAACCGGAGTACCCGGAGGAAACCCTCGAGGCACGGGGAGAACATGCAAACTACACACACACACGCACGCACGCACGGCGGAGGCGGGAATCGAACCCCCAACCCTGGAGGTGTGAGGCAAATATGCTAACCACTAAGCCACCCTGCTGAGGTTCCACTATATCTTATATCCACATAGTCATCATCATCATCATCATCATCATCATCATCATCATCATCATCATCATCATCACAACAAGCTTTAAATCGACCACAAGCATATTAATGCACATTTACATTTTCTCCTCACTACCATCTACAAAAAAGGATTTCCTTGCACTTTTCATGTAAGAGGTCAGTCAACAAAACGCCAGATGACAGATGGCACCATTGTTGTTTGCTAGTCACATGTGTAATCTGTCAGCTTTTCTGGGAGGTGCTCCATGATGAAGTGGATGCCAAAATTTGTTTGCTTGTCAGCTCTCTGTTCTGTTCTAGTCTGCTGTGTATGTGGGAATCGGGTCGTCTTCCTGTAATCATTTACATCCTCCTCTGTCCATCATCCTGCCTGATTTATGTCATATTCAACACACAAATTTGAAAGAGGATGATGAAAGAGATGGAAGGATCATCATGTACGTCTCATCCGTCCCATGCCACATGTTAATGTAGATAATGAATGAAAGAAGCAGGACATTGTGAACTCTGAGTCTGCTCATAATGCCAGCTTTAAAGGAAAAGTCTCTCGAGACAAGTGTCCTGGTGTAACAAACTCCTTTTGTCTTTCTCAGTAGCACAAAACCAGTGAATAGACTAAGTGGCACTACAGCACATCTTAAAGGATATAATTACAGGCTACTTAGCATCGTGCTTCTCTACACATCACCACATCAATTACATGCTAACAATTGAGAAGCTAAATTGCCTTGTAAATTAGTGCTCAAGGCTGTCGTTCAGAGCAGCTGAAGTGAAGGGAAGTGTTCTGGTGCAGGAACGCAGGTGCTGAGGTGCTTAGCATGGAAAGGCAAGACATTTCCTGTCATGTGCTTGTGATACGGTGAGATTAAGAATACTGAGAAACGCTTAGCTTAATGTGGCGAAGTCACAAGTTTTTCTATCAGACACAAGTAAATTCACAAGTCCTTCTATCTCATACACAAGTAAAGTCATAAGTCCCTCTATCTCAGACACAAGAAAAGTCCCAAGTTCTATCTGAGACACAAGTAAAGTCACAAGTTCTTCTATGTCAGACACAAGGGAAGTCACAAGTTCTATCAGAGACACAAGTAAAGTCACAAGTTCTATCAGAGACACAAGAAAAGTCACAAGTTCTATCAGAGACACAATAAAAGTCACAAGTTCTATCTCAGACACAAGAAAAGTCACAAGTTCTATCTCAGACACAAGAAAAGTCACAAGTTCTATCTCAGACACAAGAAAAGTCACAAGTTCTATCTCAGACACAAGAAAAGTCACAAGTTCTATCTCAGACACAAGAAAAGTCACAAGTTCTATCAGAGACACAAGAAAAGTCACAAGTTCTATCTCAGACACAAGAAAAGTCACAAGTTCTATCAGAGACACAAGAAAAGTCACAAGTTCTATCTCAGACACAAGAAAAGTCACAAGTTCTATCTCAGACACAAGAAAAGTCACAAGTTCTATCTCAGACACAAGAAAAGTCACAAGTTCTATCTAATATACAAGTAAATTCACAAGTTCTTCTATCTCAGATACAAGTAAAGTCAGATACAAGTAAAGTCGCAAGTCCTTCTATCTCAGATACAATAAAAGTCACAAGTCCTTCTATCTCAGATCCAAGTAAAGTCCGATACAAGTAAAGTCACAAGTCCTTCTGTCTCAGATAGTAAAGTCACAATCTCCATAGGAATATAAGGACCCCATGCTTCACCCAATGATAAAATGCTCTCAGTAATGCAATAATCAAATTTTTCATTTCTTTCATTTCTTCAGAAATCAGTGTTGTATCTATTTAAAAACCAGGACACGGAATCTGACAACTAGCCATTTATATTAACAGCCTTCTTCTTCTTTTCTTTTCTTTTTTTAAAAATATATATTCATATTCTAATATTCATAGCGACTCACAGAAGTGCTTTGTCATTTCCATCAAAAACATATCCTTAAGATTGTGCAAACAGGCCAGGTTCTGGGAATATTATCAAATTAAAACAGTGTTAAAGAGGAAGTAGTACAATGACTTGGTACAGCACTTTTTTCTTCATTTAAGTGCTTAAGAAGAGGTAGGAAGAGGTAGGAATTCAGTGTTCGTGTGAAGACTCAGCTGTTTAAAGAGCCAGGGGAAGTTCATTTCACTACTTCAGAGCCAGCACATGATATATGTCTTCCTTGTATTTTGACGGATGGTGGGTCAAGTCGAGCCATGCATGAGGCCCTAAGGGAATGTGGCGTAGAATAGGTTTAATCAGACAATGTGGAACCTGAAGCGGTGGCTTTTGTTTTTTGTTTTTTTTGCAATTAATAGAAGCATGATTGCTTCTGATGTCAACAACAATCAGAATGACATTTACATTTATATTTCTGGTATTCGGCAGATGCCCTTATCCAAATCTAATCCAGATTTAGAACTGTGATGGGAGAAATTATTGTTATTATTATTTTAAATACATAAACAAACGGGGAAAATAAGAGCTAGTTTAAGTGTTTCAGGAAAAGGAAGGTCATCACCCATTGTCTGAAGACAGCCAGTGACTCAGATGTTTGGACATCTAAGGGTAGTTCATTCCATCACCTCGGTGCCAGAATAGAAGAGTCTTGATGTATACATAACTCTTACTCTGAGAGACAGTGGGACCAGTCGAGCAGGAGGGATCGTGGTGCAGTGTGAGGAGTAATAAGATCGAAGTTGTTTTTGAGAGACCATACAGCTAGGGTGTGTACCTCTGTCTTGTAGACAAGCTCATAATTGCAGCTTAGGAGAGTGGCCACATTAGTGTCGATTGCTATAATAATAATGCTGTGGTTCCTGATGGTTGGCCACAGAATCATAGTCTATTAGCCATCAACCTAGCAGTTGAAGTGGTACAGACTTTAGAGCAGTGGTCTTTAGAGAATGACCAATACTAACAGCAATAGTACTAATATAAATCTAAGCTGTAATCATTTTGGCTTACATGCAATTTATATGGACAAATATATGTGGACACCTGGCCATCACACCCATATGAGGTTCTTCCACAAACTGTTGGAATTGTCTAGAATGTCATTGTAAATTTCCTTCATTGGAACTAAGTGGTCCAAACCTGTTCCATGAAGCAAGCTCCATGAAGACCTGGTTTGCTAAGAATGTTCTGGAAGAACACGAACTTCCTACACAGAGTTGCCGGACTCTGACTCAATTCCACTGAACACCGTTGGAATGAATGGGAACGCCGACTACACCCTTGACCTCAGTGCCTGTCCTCACAGCTACGCTCCAAAACCTAGTGGAAAGTCATCGGATAAGGGTGGATTTCATTTTAACAGGAAATTTGGAATGGGATGGATGGGAAAGACATCTGGGTGACGAAAATCAGGTGTCCTCCAGCCTTATAAAGTATAATCAAATACTGAAATTCATGTACTGAAGACTTTCTAAATGTCATTGCTGGAACACTATATTAAGAGATTTCATGGAGAGTAAGGCATTAAAAGCATTTGCATGGTGTTTTAAGTAGATTTCCTGAAGTTCAACACTAAAATGTCACATATCAATGGGGTCTTTCTTTCTACCATTTGGGACTTCACGCAAGTTGATTTTCCCTCAAGCTGCCAGAGTAGGGCCCTTCTGCAAGGCCCTTAAACCTATCTGCCCCAAGGGCAATATATCATGTCTGACCCTGTACTCTGACCTCAACCTCCTAAGCTGGGATATAAAAAGAAAGGGATTTAACTGTGCTGTAATGTATCAGTGACAAATGGAGTCTTCTTCAAGGCTTCTTCAGGTAGAAGATAGGTAGAAGTTTGGAGATGGGGTTGGTTCAGGGCATGTAATGCTCATTATTTCACTAGATTTTTTGTAGAATTTGTTATTTTGGATTTGTAGGTTGTTCTTTTAAAGTATACACAGAGTATAAAAGCCCAGACTTTACCTAATGTGTTCTGTTGTATCAGATATTAATGATATAATGTTTTATAAAACCAGAAAATCAAGCTGGAACATGTTTTTATAACCCACTAATTAACTGGGACAGTTTCAGAACTTGCTCAAGATTGCCTCCTAATGGACATGATAGAACCTGTGGTTTTGTCTTGCAGAACTGTTCTTTGGGTTCCCAGTTATTGATTTTGAAAGTGTTTGGATTTGAAAAACTACATGATGCATAACTGTACAATCATGTGGGAAAAAGTCCACCCATAAACCCACCCACTCATAAACCCACCCATCCGTCCATCCATCCGTTCATCCATCCGTCCATCCATCTGTCCAATCCATCTATCCGTCCATCCATCCGTCCAATCCCATCCTATCCGTCCATCCATCCATTCATCCATTCATCCATCCATCCGTCCATTCTCTACACAGCATATCCTACTGGGTTGTGGGGAACCTGGAGCCCATCCCAGGAGCCTTGGTGCACAAGGCAAAAGAAGGAACACCCTCCTTCATTTTTTTATTTTTTATTTTCTCAATGAGAGTAAATGGGAGTTTTTATTTATCTACCTGGTACCTCTATCTATCTGGTGTTTCTTTTTTATGGAGGTTATTTGTTTGTTTATAGATGTTATAGAAGTGAGGAACACACCAGAACACTAAGATCTTGTCACCAATGTCGGGAAATCTGGAATGTTCTTTCCAATCATCTTCCCAAACAAGTTTTTAAAAACTTTTCTTAAAACTTCTTGTCTTATCAACTGTCTTGTCTTTTCAATCAGACGTTATATGATGTTATGTACAGCACTTTGGATCAAGCATTGTTGTCTTCAAATGTGTTTTAGAAATGAAAAATGACTTGACTTGACAATTGTTTTTTGGACAAAGAATTGATGGACTTCCTGTTTCTCTTAACTGCATTTGCATATCTCACAGTCAGTGAACGCATGGAGTTTTCCACCAGTTTAACCACAAGAACATTTAATATGTTTATCTAACCTGGGAATGCAGCAAGACAGCAAACGATGCAGGAAGTGGGACTACATGGCACATTGGGAAGCCTGGTGGAAGAAAAAGCTGTAATGAGTGATTTCTCCAAATAATTGTGATAAACACCAACATTACAAACCAGCTTGGTTTTCACTGGCAGCATTTCTAAGATTCCTGAAAAAAAAAAAGATTGTAAAAATGTATGAACAGCACAGAACAGTTATATAAACCTGTACGCAGTGACGTCCAGAGCAAACATCCTTCATCCATTTCCTCCATTAATTATTTACAAATCTGGAATGCTGATTCAGAAATGCGTGTTGAGGGAAAAGGCTTTAAGAGGAGTACAGAGCATGGACTATTAAAATTGCAGCACTATTCTCTGTGGCCCATGGAAATACAGACATGAAATATTGATAAGATGAATAGATATGTTTGTTGGAATTGCAGTAGACGGAGTTGAGGCACAACAAAAAAGCGTCGCTAGATAAGATTTCCTGCCATTATAAAAATATGGATATGCATGTAGCTGAACACAAGGGCTGCGTTTAGGGTTGTTGAATTTAACCAGAAAGTATGGCTTGCAAAAAATAAACTCTCTTTGTGTCGGATCAGTCGGCGGTCAAGAGATAAAGCAGAGATGAGATTCAGAATTAGTCTGATATTTCAGCTTTGATGTAGAGCTTAAAATCTGACAAGAGTTAACATCATGGGCTCAAAATACACCGCACCAGGCCAGGGCTGAGAAGTTCTGGAGCAGATTTTTAACAAATCTTCAATTATTTGAATTTAGATGCAAAGAAATGGTGTAAGAGTGCAGAATTTTTCCACTTCTGTCTTCACAAGCCCATGGCAAATTGAATTAAATCATCAATATCCTCATAATAGATCGATACGCTGATCAAGTGGTAGCAGGCAGGCTAATGCAGTGAAGTAGCAAAGGAAAAGCCGACTATCACCAATTAGATTTTTCCCTACTCATGAGTTATCTTTAATTTACATAGATTTTATTCATGCATTCGGAATGTTGCTTTCGGCTGCTCCCTGTTCGGGGTCGCCACAGCGGATCAACTGGTCCGCACAACAACTTGGCAAATGTTTTACGCCGGATGCCCTTCCTGACGCAACCCTCCCATTTTTCCGGGCTTGGGACCGGCACTGCATCCAGTGGCTGGGAATCGAACCCGGGCCTTCCGCATGATAGGCGAGAAACCTACCACTGAGCCACCAATGCCCCTACGCATTCAGAATGTAATTGTCTGGACAGGAAAAGTGAACACTGCTAATACTATGAAAAATACTGACGAGAGTAATAATATTATCAGCTGTGAGGTCAGGAACTGCTTAGTGGCAGTGGCACTAGAAATCTCAGCTGGATGGTGGATTTTTTTTAGGGGATTCTGCAGTAATGCACAATGAATATTAAAAAAATAAATTAACAGTTTCTTATTCAGTTTAATCCTTTTACAAATCAGTTACTTACAAATTCATCTTGCTAATATTTCCTCTGTGTCTGTGAGCGGAGACTGCTGTAAATAAAAAAACGGCTGATTTAATCACTAATTTTCATTAGCATTAACAGTCTTACATTTAACAAATTGTTGTAAGATTATTTTATTTATTTTATCTTTATTTTTCTCTTTCAATCAATACCAAAATATGGTTTTTTTTTTGTTGTTTTATTTATTTTTTTAACCATTATCAGCTGAAATGTTTCAGTATCACTCTTTAATTAATCCACTCAAGAGCATGGGATAGGGGGGCGGGGCTTCCATGTAGTGATAGCTGCTATGAGATCATTCAAAATAAGTGTTCAAATCATTTCAGATTCATGTCAATCAAAAAAATCTGTCTGGTTAGAAACTCATCGATTTTCGAGAATGTGGTACTGGGTACACCTGAGAGGTCTGTACTGGAAGCACTGGTGAGTTCTGGTTACTGTCCGAGTCTCACATGGTCTGGTTCTCTGGTTGGTCTGGTTTCTTCCCACCTCTGAGAAACATCCTATTCAGTTTGATTCCCTCCTTTCACCTAGTGGATCCTGGGATACATCCTGGGATTGTCCATGACCCTGCATTACGTGATTAAAACAAAATCCAGCAACTCACCTGAGCCTGAAACTCTCACCTGATTCAGCTCAAGATTATACCAATCACCTGATGAGCTGCGACAGTTTGTCCATTAATTTTTATGGATTAATTTTAGACTATCCCTGTGTATAAATCTGCTGCTTTGAAGAACAAAGTTCGGCATCATGGTGTAATTACTGAAGCTTTAGAGTCCTGAAATATATTCGTTTGCTACACAAGCCATAAAAGGTCTAGAGTAATAATTCAAACTTAAAGTTTATCTGTTGAATGAAAAGCTCATGTGATAATATAAATCATTATGATGAATTTGGATGGTTCACACATCCATGAGCTCGAAAAAAAAAAAGAAAAGAAAAGAAAAATATATTTTTAAAAGGCGCAAGCGCTGAAATTGGCAGCCTTCAGCTAGAAAAATACTTTTCTCCTTCTACTAGCAGATGAGAGTTTTTTGTTGTTTATATTATTTAATGGCCAAGAGTGATGTTTGGATTAACGAAAAAATCGCAAAGAGGAAACAAATGTTGGGTTTGAGAAGAAGACAAAAGCAGAAATTGGGAAAAATCTTGGGGGAAAAAAATGTTCTTATATTCCAGAGAAGCCCAGCACTGCCATCTTATGGATAGAAGATTGAACAAGACTCTGAAAAGGATGTTGGAAAAAAAGCAGCTGCTGGAATTCTGGGGGATGTGGTAGCTTAGTGGTTAAGGTGTTGGACTTGTGGTTGGAATGCTGTGAGATTGAAGCCCAGCTCCACCAAGCTGCCACTGCTGGGCCCCTGAGCAAGGCCCTTAAACCTCAATTGCTCAAGTGTATAAAAATGTACATCGCTCTGGACAAGGGTGTGTAATTCTTCAAAAACAGAACCAGAAGACTTTGATTGGCTTGCAGTTTTATTGACATAAGGTATGAAAGAATGCACGTGCACTCTTGGGTCTCGGAGAGAACGACTTCAGGCAGCATGGACAGCGTCTCGCTGCTCGGTCAGACGTTCGGGCCGGATAACACGTGAGCTCTGGATGCACCGAGAAACTCATAACGCTCCCAAAGGAACATCAATAAATATAAAAAACTTGTAAAAAGAAAATGTCATATATACAACACTGATGATGAGGAGGTTCATAACTGCATCTGGATCGATCTGGAAAGTGTAACGAGTGTGTACGAGCTGCTACAAAATGACGCTCGCAAAATCCAAAAAAAGGGAATATAATTAAAATAGGAGGGTTTTGGTCCATCATGCTGATGGTGTAAGAACAGAGGGAAAGCATGAGCGCTTGAAAACGCATGCATTATTCCACACGAGTGAAATCTTTATATATATATATATAAAAATGGAGTGTGATCAAGTTCTTATTAACAGAATCAGAAAAGTTGTTTTTTTTTTATACTGATAACGGAATGACAAAAACCTGAATCCTCCTTTAAATGTGAAAAAAGTTCTCCCGCTAGAAAAGGTAGTGGTTTCTGAGTAAAGAAAAGAATCTGAGTAAAGCAGCTGTTAGAAATCATAAGGAATGTATGTGTTGAAAAAAACCTGTATGAATTATGGTGCAGGTTAATGAGATTTTTTTTTTTTAATTGCTTTAACAAATTTATATTTCTTGGACGATTGTTGATGAGTCACACACACACACACACACACACACACACACACACACACACACACACACACACTTTTGCACACATATATGTAACAAGTATGTTTTTTTAAAAGCTTTTTCCAGATTTTCTGGATTTTCCAGAATGTTCTTGCTGGAATTACTTAGAAAGAAAAAAAGGAAATGTGGTGTTGCTCAATGAAGCTGCATTAATGCAGTAAATAAAACAGATTTTGATTTGGCCACTTTAATAGGAACAGCCGTTCACCTGCGTGTTTATGTCAGAATGCAGTCAGCCAATCATTTGGGAAAACTCAATACAGGTCGAGACTTTCATATTTTTGATGTTGAGTCTCGATATTTTTCTTCATCTCTTCACTGGATGTGGGGGGGCACGGTGGCTTAGTGGTTAGCATGGTTCACACCTCCAGCGTTGGGGGTTCGATTCCCGCCTCCGCCGTGTGTGTGGAGTCTGCATGTTCTCCCCGTGCCTTGGGGGTTTCTTCCGGGTACTCCGGTTTCCTCCCCGGTCCAAAGACATGCATTGTAGGTTGATTGGCATCTCTAAATTGTCCATAGTGTGTGATTGTGTGAGTGAATGAGAGTGTGTCGTGTGCCCTGCGATGGGTTGGCACTCCGTCCAGGGTGTAACCTGCCTTGATGCCTGAGATAGGCGCAGGCTCCCCATGACCCGAGAATACTTCGGATAAGCGGTAGACAATGAATGAATGTAAAGTCGTATGACATGTTATGAACATGGCAGATCAGCAGTTTCTGGAATACACAGACTCATATTTCCCCCTGTTCTGATGTGACCAGAAGCTCAAGCTCTTGACCTATAACTGCATCCTTTTTCACACCGAGCTGCTGATACACGATTGGCTGGTTGGATAATGGCTTCTGAGGTCATATTTCAGATAAATATTTACTCTTATTTTTACTTGATATTAGTTTTATTTCATTCTACTTCGCAAAACGATCAAGCCTTTTTTCCCCAGATGAAACGAATCACTATCGCTGCCTTCATTACAGGATCGCGTGCGTTACTGGGAAGGTAAAAAAGTGCAAAGCGTTCAGAAACAGAAACGAATGCAAACAGATCAATTTTCTTGCACGTAAAAGCATTCTGAAGGTGAATTTACCACAGATGTTATAATACGTCTCAGAGACATCAAGTGTTTCCATGACACTGAAAGAAAAAAGGAACAAAAAAATGACCAAATCAGTCTCTGGGTTTCCGTTGGAGTATTTTAAGAGAGTCTTGCCTCCTTTTTTCCTCAAGGAGCTGTTGAATTCTTTTATTCTGCGTTTTCTCTCGGAAAAGTACGCGCACTCTAGGTATAAAGTAGTTCAGGTTGACTTCGTTACCGTCAACGAGTCTGAATGACAAGTCGATGGAGTTGTTCTCCTTTCTGTCTTCGGATTCGGGAAGATTTACTACAGTCGGAAGACTAGTGCTAGTAAACCCGGGTTGAGTCGAGGCCGTAACCGGTTTTCCGGTCACGAAGTACTGAGTGCTGGCTGGGAAAAGTTCCTCAAACCCAGACGTGGACTCTGAAGAAACCTCCTCGATGATGTCGACTCTCCAGGGTTCTGTGACGTCCTCCTCGTCGAACGAGGCGCTCGGACCGTCCGTTTCCTCCAGGATGGAGGTGCCGGGATGCGAGGTTTCTTGGCTGTAGATGTGAGGGTTCAAAGTTGTGGTGTATTTCCATAGAGTTGAGATGCTGCTAGGTCTGTGGGTGACGGGATGTGTGGTGTGGAGATGGTGAGAGTGTGGAGACATGGTGGTGGTAGTGGTGAAGGTCAGGTTGAGATTTGAGGTGAAGTTGCTTTCGTTGCAGGATTTGCAGCACATCTGCATGTAGCCAGGATTGGAGCAGTACTTACTCAACACCTCCATACGACAG